>VDFB02080784.1:0-137973 GCA_007258455.2 Sequoia sempervirens | reverse complement strand
CTCCTTCTCTCTATCTCACTTCTCCCTCCATCTCCCTCCCTCCATCCCTCCCTCTCTACCATAATCCCTCAACCCTATACCCTCAACCCTTAAACCCTTAAACCCTCTACCCTCTACCCTCAATCCAATACCCTAAACCCTCAACCCTCAACCTTTAATCCCTTAATCCTCAATCTATAAAACCTCAACTATCAACCCTTAATCCCTCAAACCTCAACACTTAAACCCTAATCCCTCAACCCTCTACCCTCTACCCTCTACAATATACATTAAACCTTGAGCCTACAATTCTCAACCATCTACCCTATACATTGCATCCTCAACCATAATCCCTCAACCATATACCCTAAAACATATATATTCAACCTATACCCTCAACCCTCGACCCTAAACGCCATCCATCAACTCTTAAACCCTTAAACCCTGAACCCTTAAATGCTTAAATCCTCAACCCTCTACCCTATACATTATACCCTCTACCCTATACATTGCAACCTCAACCCTAATCCCTCAAACCTATACCCTCAACCCCTATCCCTCTCTCTCTATCTATCCATCTCACCTCTCTCTCCCTCACTCTCTCTTACCCTCTCTAATTGTCTCTATTTACCCTCTACCTGTTTCTACATACCTATCGCTCAATCAATCCCTACCACTTTCTCTCACTCCCTCTATCTCTCTCTCTCTCTCTATCTCCCTCCTACTCCCTCTCTCTCCCTATCTATTAGGTCTCTCCCACACACCCCTCTCTCTCTCAGGTCTCTCTCTTTGGCACACTACCTAGGTAACTCTCTCTCTCTCTCCCCTCTCTCTATCTATCCCTCCCACCCTACCTAGATAAGTCACTCTCACTCCACACCCTCTCATACTCCCTCTCTCTGCCCCTCTCTCTTAGGTCACTTACTCCCACACCCTCTCCCTCTCTCAGGTCTCTCTCTCTCTCTCTCTCTTAGTCTCTCTCACTCCCTCTCTCTCCCACTCCCTCTCTCTACATATATCTCAAGTCTCTCCCTCTCATCCCACCTCACACTCTCAAGTCTCTCCCTCTAGCGCCCTACCTACATAACTCTCTTTCTCCCCCTCTTTATGTTGAATAAGACAACTAAGAGGGGGGTGAATCATTTTTTACAAATTTCGCTTTTATAATATTCATCGAAACTTGGATCAATCACAATTCTTAACTTTGCTAAAATGACTAAACATTAAATGCAAGTGTAGAAATTGAAAACCATCACACAAACATAGTAACACTAGATTTATGTGGAAAACCAAATGAGGGAAAAAATATGGTGAGGATTAACTCAAACTATAGAGAATATCAAAACCAATTACAAAAGGCTTATTGTCTGAGAAAAAGGCTCACTTACAAAACAAGGACTCACTGTCTAGATCAGGACTCACTATCCATTAGGGCTAACCACTCAGAGGGCCCACTAGCATATAGATACAAAGAAGATAGAAGAGATATGTTACAAAGAGAAGAAAATATCAATGCAATAGATAAATCCACCACAATTTTCTCAACCACTTGCAGAAATGCATGAATGATAGAGTCCACCTTCAGCTCACTACATCCAGAAACTCAACATTTAGACTTTGCACTGATATTCCAAACTCACATTACATTCATCCTCTTAATTCACACTCACCTCACATCTATCTGCTCTATTTCTTCTCACTTATCTCTTTGTTGTGCTTTCACCACTAATTCATCCTATATTTATACCATCTTAAACTTTGAAACATATCCAAAGTTGGCCATCCATCATTAAATTCAAATTGGGCCTGTTCTAAAACATCTTAGGTTGGAATTAGAATGAGGGTGACCCAAACACATGCTTGATGAGGACCCAAATAGGTCCCAATACACTTCATCAATTTTGAAGGTAGTGTTTAACACAAGGTTAGGCAAACTAGTGTAAAACACATAGAAAAATTAAGCACAATCTTTCCAGATATGAAAATTATCTTCAACATGATCATATCAACTTAACTCTAGAACTGCAAGTCATAAGACTTAAACAAAGATAAATCCAAACCAACAAAATTTCTCTTGGACCTTAGCCAAATATACACAAAACCACAGGTCACAACTGGTGAACATAACTCACACTGTACAAGGAATCAAAAACCAAATATTTGGATATAGAAACTTCCAACAACCATGCTAAACATATCTAAACTACACACACATAGAAGCAAATCCTAGACCACAACTCAGAGGAACCACTAAACACTTGCAATCTTCCTTCAATACAATTTTCTCAATATCCTCGATATATACAGCTGGAAACTCTTAAAATAGAAATGGGGTATTAAGTGTTATTGTATGGTTTAGGGCATAGAGCAAACCCACTTTAAAAATATTCCACTCAAGGATAACCCTAGAGATCTAAATGCAAAGGAGAAAGAGATCTTGCAATAGGGTTGTCCTAGGGGATAATTATAAACTAATGAGGGGTTCACCACCAAGTTAAGAATTGAAAAGACAAATGCAATGGAAGTATAATGCAAGATGAAATACAAAACTCTAATTCAATGCAAAGCTTCACTAAATGGCCTATAAATACAAATGAAACAAAATTAAAAAAAACTACAAAAAGGAATATGTGTAACTAAAAATATGGAAATGGCTAGAAGAAGGTCTAAAACAATAGGAAATATAAATTTTTGACCTACTAGGACTCATTCTCCAATCTAGGCAAATCAGTCCCAATTCTGGATTTCTACACAGGAACTAGTTTCAGGGAAAAGGGTATTTGAATCTGCAAACAATTCTAAAGAACACCTGTAGTGGGACTCATTTGCCACTTCTGGCTAATCAATCCCATTCCATTTTATCAAGAATTTATGGTTTAGATCTATACTCCAATCTCTATCCTTCCCTTCCAAATTGATTTTTGGATCCGAATATGAGAAAATAATTGCAAAATAGAATATAGACTTGATTTTCTTATGGGGGGTTTTCCTTGGTCAAAACCCTAGTTTGGTAATTAAACCTTGATGGAAATAATAGAACTTGAATGTAAATGTGAACATAAACCCTAGCCTTAAGTGTGTCTAAGACTAAGAAACTTGAAAAATGATGCAACCCTATTCTAATGTGTAAGAATGGGATGCATAAATGGAAATATGACAATGAATGATTCACTTTGAGAGACCTCTAATCACCCAAGTGAGCCTCCATAATGCTTGTACGTTCCTTAGGCTGAAAGTAGATTGATAATGGAGGATGGACTCACTTAGGAAACAAGTCCTTAGGCTTGGCTTGATGGCTAGTTGGATATCCCCAACCTAGAATCCATCATGATTCACCATAGACAACAATGATCAACTCTTGAGAATGCTAGATCTTGAATGAAAGTGAGCTTAAAGACCTACAAAAACACCTAGTTAATGCTGCTCCAAGACTTCAACTTTGCTTTCTTTTGAAACTTGAATGCTCTTGTTAAAGAATGCTTGAAGATTCTTGATGCTTGTCTCTTGAAAATGCTTTTGAAAATGCTTGCTTAGATGATAAAAATGACTTAGAAACTTTCTTATATAGGAATTAACACCTAATTTATTGTTATTTAGATCTCAAAGGATGACCTCAATCAAAAATTTGAATTAAAAAGGTGATTTTCCCATTTAAAACTTAAAAAGACCCCAAATGGGACTCATTTTCCCAAGGTGGAAAATGAGTCGCACCCTAGATTTTTGAGGTGGGTTTTTTAGGATTTTTGATGTTTTAAATGATTTTGTTAAGTTATTAGCTGAAATAATCCTAGAGATCCAAAATAATGGGTCTTAGGGGCCTATAAATGATGATTTAAAGGGTAATTAATGCAAGGGTACCAAAATAGGTCCAAATTAGGCAAGGAATTGTACTATCTCCAAGAAGGGAGTACAATTTCTATTGCCACATTTAGCCCCCACTTTAGCGCCCATATGACTCTACATGCATATGTAAGCTAAAAGACTCTGAACAGTACACTTTATTTCATAAAAAGATACTCATATGTGAGAATGAATCCCCCATTGTAGCTATCTACAAAACCATAAGATTAGGAACTGCATCTTACAATATGAATTCATTAGTTGTCCCAAAAAATCCTCTTATCTTCTTCTAAAGATCAAATTGGAGGGCAGATGTATGCCCCCTTAATTCTACTTGCTTTATGGAGGTGGAATCAATGTAGCATTCTAACCACAACAAATAAGGTAGGTCATATCATAGGGTATTTCCAAGTACCATGATATCGCATGATGATAGACATTTGATGAGAACGGGAGTGAAAATATGATTCCAATGCAACAAATAACATCAAAAATAGAGCTCTCTAACTCCCTTTATGTTGGTTTGAATGAAAGGTACTTTTTATTCCTAATTTTGACTTATATAAGAGTAAAAAGTGAAGTAAATTCTAACTATTTTGTCATTTACCTTCTTGTAGCTTGAGTGTGGTGAAGAGTGATTGAAGATGTCAAGCTGACAAGACTACAAGCCTTTGAGACTGAATTTCATGTGAGATCAAGTGGCCCATGACGAGCATTATCATCAGCTGAGTTGATGTTTCTACCTTAGCTTTGTCCTTACATATTTATTTTATGATTTATATGCATTTCTAGGTATTAGGGCCTTGGAAAAAAGTTTGCAAAGCATCCCTTTTCTTTTCAAAGTGTCCCCTTTTTTCGCAAAGTGTCCCTTTTTTTTGTGAAGTGTCCCACTTTTTCGCAAAGTGTCCAGTTTATTTGTGAAGTGTCCCAAAAGGGGTCTAAAGTGTCTAGGACCTTTAGGAGAGTACACTAGAACAAATTTAGTACACTTTTTTTTATTGTTGATGTAAGGATTTAAGATTTTAGAATGCTTATAGGATAGATTTTTGATTTTTTGTTAGATTCCTACCCATTCACGGTAGTGTCTGGGTGGTAGATAGATCAACCACCTCCAAGACATAGCCCCCACTCTTTCAATAGAGGAGACAAAGATCCTGTAGACTACAAGATTATATTGGGTGTACCTCATGCCCCCATGAGGTACCACGATCCTATGTTGATGGAATTAGTAGAGCGATGGAACGTAGACACATGCACATTTCATCTTCCTACCAGTGAGATGACCATTACACTAGAGGACGTACATCACATAATCTGATATTTGATTCATGGCGAGAGAGTATGTTTCCTAGCAGAGCAGTCATTCCAGGAGATAAAATATGATATGTAGTACTAACTTGGAGGTCCAATGGATGATGGTATGGTGAGGCCATAGATCAATCTAGCGATGCTTCTATACTCATGGGCCCCACTAGTTGCACAGATTATGATGTTCATAGTAGCACTATTACTCGTCCTTGACGGCCAAGGAGCACACTTAGAGGGAGGAATAGAATACATGATTCAAGGGATGGCAGAGCATAGGACTATGTACACCTGGGGGCATAGCATCCTAGCACATCTGTATTATGATCTTGGATGATTTTCATTTTGGGGGGTCAATAGTATGGTACATTGTATGTTGTTGTAGGTGTGGTTTTTGGAGCATATCACGTGTGCAAGACCGACATGGTTTCCATGCTTGACAACCCTAGGTTATCATCAAGCTTTCAAATATCCATTATGGTGGCTATGGTAGTATGGTGACTTGCATTTTTGGAGAGTCTGCTTCAACCGACTAGATGAGGATGAGATCCTATGGAGACCTTACCAACTTGTGCTATAGTGGCCAGATGAGACTTGATAGATGAGGAGATTATAGATGGGAAGGTTCTTGATAGGTAGACGTTATTACATAGTATGACCTTTCTACTATGATCACATCATGCAATAGTTTGGACAGGTTCAGATAGCACCTAGGGAATGAGCCTTTTTTAGGAGATTAGTACGGAGTGCCCAAAGACCCGATGATTCTAGATAGTTCACTACCAAGAATGTCATCTACAGTGACTCCAAGTACTTGAATCATGATATGCCTCTAATCTCTAATTATGAATGATGACGGTACCAAAGATTCCTATGAGTGGTGGAAAATATCACAACCCACTCCTGTATTCCTGATGGACAAGCCGATAGGTGATTCAGGGCCACTCCCAGATCTAGGAGATGAGGGGGAGGATAGGGATGAGAAGACAGGTTATAGGGATGTAGACATATTCACAAATGTGATAGATGAGGAGTATGATGAGACTATAAATCCTGAATATGATGGCCATGAGGAGGAGGATGAGGAGGAGGAGCAACAGATTAGTGAGGGCGGCAAGGCAATAGATGAGGATCCAGTGGGCCACGAGTGGGGAGATCCATCTCCCATTCATGTTACTAGATAACGATCAACAGCTGTAGCAGGCACCAACACCCACAATCATGGAGAGGCTAGCACATCCTCCATGCCCCCTACACAAAATGAGGTTGTCTTCACACAACTTTCCAGAGAGCTAGGTGATGATATCTTATTTATTGCCATGCTTTATGCTTATGCTTTAATTTTATGTATACATATATATATCATGATGTGTACTGATTATATTTATGGTTTCTATCTTGTAGGAGTTGTGAGAGATCTTCATTATCTCTATCATCAAGTGGCTATGGAGATAGTGCCCCCATCATTCAATGAGGAGGCCACTATTGTAGACTATGTTCCCCCACCCATCGTGGAGTGGGATCTAGAGTTGTTTGGGTCATACGTTAGATTGTGGGTAGCATATGAGAGTCTTAGGAGGCACGTCCACTAAGTCAAGGCTGCCTAGGATGCATAGTCATCTCGAACCCTAGCAGAGTTTGAGATACTACATTCAAAGGTAGCTAGACTTCAGGTGGAGAGAGATCAACTAGTAGGGGAGCATCGAGAGGCCCTTAGAAAAGTGCAAAATTTATAGTTTTCTCTTAGTGCACTTGGCGTCTCGCGATCACGATGACATACCACCATCTCTCGATGGACCGCCTCTAGATAAATGCGAGCACCAGATCTCGAGGGATCTAGTAGTCACATACCTCATTAGCATTGTATATATTGATGACATGTACACAAGACTTTGATATATATGTGACCATCTCATTTTTTATTACTTGTGTTTCTATGTTTAATGTCAAATGGCAATGCGATTAATTAAATAATCTTTGTAAAACTATTTAATGAATGTTTCAATGATTTAACATTCTTTATGTGATCTAATGAAAAATTACTCCAATTTCTCTTAGATGCAACATTGTGATTAAGTATGTTATGCTAAATTAAATACACTAATGATCTAATTAAATAACATTAAATGCATATAAGAATCTAATCTAACATAACACACAAGATTATCTGGAATAGCATGAAACCTAAAGTAACCATCTAAAAATTAATTTAAATAATTACCTTAGTATTCAAGACACAAAATAATTGTTTTTCAAGAATGAAGCAATGTGAGAGCACATAGACTATTATCTACTAACTCTAACATCACTACTTTATCATTCACACTATTCAAGTTTGTTAGACATAGTACCAGTGTAGATGTGTGGCATTAATAGGTTCTTTGAGAGGTGTGCCATCCATTTATGTTAATGTGTATGCACCAAACCCATAGCTTGCATTAATTATATAAGGTCCTAACCAATTAGGGCTGAATTTTCCTTTATTGGTTGGGTTGGCATTGATGTTATGTTGATTCTCACATAACACGAAGTTTCCTTTATTGAATACATGAGGGACGAAATTTTCATTGTAGCTACACTTCCTTCTTTTAGAGTAAGCCTAGAGGTGCTCAAGAGCGTTGATGCGTTGTTCATCGATCATTTCAAGCTAATGCAATCACCATTCTTTGTAATTGTTGTCATCAATAAGTCCTTGAAGAGTGATTCTTAATGTAGAAATCTCTAACTCCAAGGGAACTATTGCCTTAGTACCATAGACAAGATTATAAGTTGTATTCCTTGTGGATAATCTAATACTTTTGTGATCGGCCCATAGCGCATATGTTAATTGTGTGTGTCAATCTTTATTATGTTTGCTAACAGTTTTCTTTAAGATTTGTTCAAGGGTTTTATTAGTTGATTTGGCTTGACTGTTAGACTATGGATAGTAGGGTGTTGAAAAGCGATGTTGTATGTTAAAAATTTCCAAGAACTTATTAATGTCATTATTCTTAAATTGTGTACCATTATTGGAAACTAACATTGAAGGAAGTCCAAAGGAAGTAATAATGTGTTCCAATATAAAACACATCACATCAACAGTTATTGAACGAAGGGGAATCACTTCTATCCACTTCGTGAAGTAATCAGTTATGGTGATTATGAATGTATTTCTAGTGGAGGAAGGTGGTGATATTTTTCCAATGATGTCCAAACCCCAAACCACAAAGGGCCAAATAAGAACTTGAGCTCGAAACTCATAAGCAGGAGCATGAATCAAATTGTTATGTTCTTGACATTTGTGACATTTTTTTACATATGCAAAGTAATCTTGTTCCATATGTATCCAATAGTATCCAATGCGGATAAGTTTTTGAACTAATGTTTTTACTTCAAAGTGACCACCACAAGCACCTACATGAGCTTGTTCAAGTGTTGTGGGTATTTCATATTTTTTAAGGCATCTAAGTAAGAGACCATTAAATGATCTTCAATACAACACATCAATGAGAATTATATACTTAGATGTGAGTTTTCATAGGTGGGATTAGATGTTCTTTGTTGTTGGCTCAGGAAAGGTACCATCTTTCAAATAGTTAAATATCTATCATACCATTCACTCAAGTCTTCCATGGTTGTTTCTAGTACTTCGTTTGATTTATCTTTGATTGATGGTTTCATAACTATATGCACAATGAAGGTAAAGTATTTTGAAGGATCTTGAGGAGATATAAGGGAAGTTTCACTAGCCATTGCATCTACATGTCGATTATCTTTTCGAGGGATGTTTTCAATGGTAAATGATTCAAATTTCTCTAACAAAGTCATTGTAAGATCCTTGTATCTTGATAATTTTTCATGTTTTTCTTAATATGTTCCATTTATTTATTTAATGACTAATTGTGAATAACCAAATATCTTAATGTCTCTTGCACCCATGATTAAAGCAACATGCAATCCAGCGAGCAACACTTCATACTCAGAAATGTTGTTTGTACATGGGAAGTTTAATTGATATGATAATGGAATAGGCTCTCCTATGAATAGTATTATTATAATCCCCACACTGGAGCCAATTCTACACTTAGGTCCATCAAAATATAATTTCCATGTATTAGCTTCAATTGTCAACACATTATCTTAGGGAAAGAGTCATTACTAGGTAATGCTAAAAGAGAAGGGGCATCAACTAGTTGGTGCATCAAGGCTTGGACCTTAATTGCGTTTTACAAAAAAAAATTAAGGTCAAACTCATTTAACAACATTACCCACTTAGCTAAGCATCCCGATAAGTCTGTTTTAGTGAAAATATATCTTAAAGGGTCAAATTTCATCATCACTTGTATTTCAACATTCAATAAGTAATGTCACAACTTACTAGTAGTGAACACAAGAGCTGAAAATTGTTTTTCTATCATTGTGTATCGCTTCTTGTAATCAATCAAGGTTTGACTAATGTAATAAACAAGATGTTCTTTACCATTTTTGTCTTTTTGTTCCAACAATGTTGCAAGAGCATGGGATGATGTTGCTATATATAAGATGAATGGCTTGTTTTGCGTAGCAGGATGCAAAACGGATGGAGTGACAAGATATTCTTTCAAAGTCTGAAAAGCTTGTTTACAATCCTTGTTCCAATCAAAATGCACATCTTTCTTGAGGAGATGTGTAAATGGTAATGTTCGATCCACTAAAGATGCCACAAAATAACAAATAGCTTGAATTCTTCCTTGTAAGGTACATAATTGAGAGATGTTTCTAGGAGGTGGAATGTTAACTATGGTATCAATTTTCCTTGTGTCCACCTCAATGCCGATGTGAGATACGATAAAACCTAGAAGTTTTCCGCTATCCACACCAAAGAAACACTTTTTCGGATTCAATCTCGTGTTGTATTTTTGCATTCACTCAAATATTTTTCAAAGGAAATTTACATAGTCTTGTCTTGTTAGAGATTTGGCTAGAATATCATCAACTTAATCTTCCAAAATCATATGTACATAATCGTGAAATATCAATGTCGTTGCTCGTTGATATGTTGCACCTACATTATTCAATCCAAAAGGAATCATTACCCAAAATAATGTTCCCCAAGCTATTGTAAATGTTGTGTTATATTGGTATTGAGGGTTGATAAAGATTTGGCTGTACCCAAAAAATCCATCCATGAATGACAACAAAGCATGTCTCATAGTCAAGTCTACTATCATGTCAATATTAGGAAGGGGAAAGTCATCTTTTAAAGATGCTTTTTCCAAATCATGAAATTCTTTACACATCCTAATACGATTGTCAGGTTTTGAGATTGTGAAAATGTTTGAGATCCAAGGAGAATAATCTATAGATCTTATAAAGCCAGCTTCAAGGAGATTTTTGATCTCGGCTTTAACTAATAAGGCTATCTTAGGGTTCATTTTTTGAATCTTTTGTCTAACAGGCTTAGCATTTCCAGTGAGGACTATAATATGTGTTACAATCTTAGGGTCAATTCCAGGCATGTCTGAATAAGTCCAAGTGAAAATTTCAAGAAAGTCATGAAGTAAAGTTTCATGGTCCTCTTTTTATTCATCATCGAGGCACTTTCCTATCTTGATCACCTTGTCTTCATTGTTAATATCCATTTGTATGCCCATGATATCTCCTAAGGGAAGTGCATTTTGTTTCAAAAACTCAAGGTTGTATTCATCTTTGTTCATGTCAACTTCAATACTTTCTTCTTCTCCATAATTTTGCTTGGTACTAATCATAGCACATGTAAGTTCTCTTTTTAGGAGGAGTGAATGTTTTTTCATAAACTCCTAGCATTTATTTCAAGGCTTCATCATCTTCAAAAAACTCCAACCATTCATCACAATTTATATCAATCAATTTCAGATGCTTCAAGGTGAGAGTTGTTTTATGATTACACATGATGGTGTTGATGATTAGTGAGGGTCTCTTCATTGCTTTTGTAATATTAGAAGGGAAATATCACAAACTACTTTTTGTCTCTCGCATATTAGGTTCTACAGGGACATGAATTCTTTGTTCTTTCTTTCCACATCCTTTTCCACTATAACCCAATTGTTTCATAAGTTCATAAACTCTCCCATAAAGTCTTTCCATTTATTCTGGGTTTGGTGGTTGTTGATAATCTATCTCATCAAAGTTTGTTGTATAACTTGTGTCTTCTTCTAAAGTGGATGAGGTAGATGCTTGTGATTGTTCTTTTGTATTCTATGTTGACATTACCATTGGTTATTTTTTCTTCTCATATTCTTTATTTGTGATTATGTACTCTCCCATAAGCGAGGGTCTGTTTTCCAAAGAACCCCAATCATCATCCAATAATTTCAACACTATTTTTGTTTCTTGTTTCTCTTCTTTTATAGGTTCTATGTTTGATGTTGGAATTAATGTTCTTAGAAGAATTTTCGTTCCTTTTTCAACTTGTAAAAAAACTCTCATGCTCAGGGTCTATTTCAACTTGGTATACCTTGTTGTTATAGACATATTTCATGATATGATAAAGGGTCAAAGGCACCACATTCATCTCATGAATCCATGGTCTTCCTAAAAGAATATTGTATGAAATATCATGAGGCATAACATGAATGGGAGTTTGTAAGGTTTCCTTTCTGACTGGAATAAGTAAAGTAAACACACCGAGCAGTTGCTTTCCTACATTGTCAAATCATCGAATCATTAAGGAGTTAGGTTCATTTTTTGATTTTTCCATGTGCAATCTATCTAAAAGTTTCACACTACACACATTAAGGGTTGAGCCATTATCAAAAAGGGTCCTTTTCATTCCTATTTTATTGAATTTGGTTATGCATCATGTCTCTTTCTCATCTCCAAGGGAGGGAGCTCATGTTGGTGAAAGGTGATGCAATGATAGAGGATTCACAACTCAACCACATGACTACAAATTCCTCAATTAGGGATTCAATCCCTCTAACTCTTCAAGTTTCATAAGAAACACCCACAAAGACAATGACCTCAACATAGAAAAATTAAAGTTCTCAACTCCTCAGGCCCAAACCAGACTTCTCAAACCTTTATTAACCTTATCTCAATTCAACCAAACAATATTCAAAGTCTACCCTTCCCTATATTCATCATTTCTTAATGACTGATCACATTCTAGTAGCCCTCCTTTTAGGACTGCCACTCTTAATATTTTGATGCAAATAATATTTCTAGATTGTAAGTAACTTTTTAGACACCTATTTATGAGTTCTCAAACATATCCAAAAATCATTGTGTTACTATGGAAATAAGTGTTCAAAAATGGACTGATGACGTGCAAATTAGGCCTTGCTCCAACTAGGGCTTATCAAATGTCCTATTTGCAAACAAAAATTCATTGATCCAATGCTTAAAAAATTTGTTAGTTGACTTGTACAAGCTTCATAATGCATTAGAAGTTCATTCCTATTTATATTCTTGCAAACCCTAGATGTTAACCTCTTAAAACTCTGTATTTTCAGACTGTGTACAAATTTCAGTCAAAGAACTTCAATTTATCACACATCATTCTTAGCTACTCTATTTAAAACCACAAGAATATGAAACTAGATGTTTTCAAGAATATTTTCACTAGTTATTAGCTCATTCCAACAGTGGGAAAGAAAGAAACTCAATCTTCTTAATTGATTGCTTACCCTAGGATAGGGTTTCACCAATTTTTAGATAATTACCAATAGCTTACTCAAATGGAAACAAAATTGCATGAAACAAAAATAAAATGGAAGGTGACTTATTAATTCATCACTTACAAACATTTAAACTAGATTCCATGCTTGGACAGGGCTATACAACCAGAGGAAACATAGAAATTGTGAAGAACATGCATAAAATCAGTGTCTTTATTGGTCTAATTCATATGTTCAACCACCCACACTTGTTCAAATGTACAAATGAACTTTTAAAGGCATTTAAAATTGAATCATAAACTTCTAACTTCTTTCAAATGACCTAAAACTGAATGACCTTTCACCTTCCCTTATTTTGCACTTTTTCTTGCAATTTTACATTTGTATGACAACTTTTACATTTTTTTGCACAATATGACATAATGAGCCTCAAATGACCTCCTAATGACTTTAACACGTGAAAATTAACCCAAATGACCTTATTACATCTTTGGAACATCAAGATTGAATTAAATTTCAAAATTTCTTCAAGGAAGCATGATGTCGTCAAGGTGCTCCTGCATCAAAAGGTAATGCCTACATTCATTGTATTCATTCCTTGTATTAGAGTTGCCACATCGTTTGAATTTGTATTAGAAGGGATCACAACTTGTGAGGTTGTTTGAAGCATAGTGTGATAGTTAGGTGAATTCTGAATTAGGTCCCATAGGGATATCCTTGCAGGAGTATTCTTAATTTTTTCAACAAGATCATACTCCTTCCCACAATGTGGAGGTAACCGAGGAGTGCTAGGAAAGATGGTCTTTGGAAAAGGTAAGGTTGTCAGAGTTGGTTTTTTTGGTTGTGGATTGTTTCTAGTTTTGTATGTATGAGCAATGGTATTATTACTTTATTTTTGCAAAACATTGTTCTTCGGTGGTTCAAGAGTGTAAAGAGGTTTGTTTTGAGTTTGAGGTTTCTGTGATGGTGGATAACAGATAAGTTGAGGTTGAATCACATTAACATCTCTTGTTTTTGGTCTGTCATAACAAGCCTTAGTGGATGAACTTTGTGAGATGAAATCCTCAAGGGCTTCATCTAACATGTCAAAGTCATCACTACTAAAAAGCTTGAGGGTTAGGTTAACTTGGAAAGAGAGATTTGGCATAGTCAAATAACTATACTTTCTCCAAGTGTCTTAGGCATTGGATCTTGTTTTTGGTTTATTTTTCTAATGTATGCCAAATTTAATCTAATCTAATTGAACTATGAACTAATACTGAAAATGAAAAGTGCACAAATCTAATTCTATCCACAATTGCAATGAATGCAAATTATGCTACTTCTAATGATTTGAATGTAATAGAAAGTATGAAAAATGAAACAAAAAAGTTTTAACAAAAAATAGAAGTTTAAAAAAAAGGAATTTAGCTCTATAAAATGTAGTTCATAATTTACACTGGGACTATTTTACCCAAGGTGGCGAATGAGTCCCAGTAGAGTTTTTTTCAAAATTTTCAAAAAATTTAATTAATTTTTATGCTTTTTATGTTGTATGCCTTGAATTCTAAGTACAAATGCAAATTTTGTTTGATTTTCAGTGAAATGAGATGAAAAAATGCAAGCTATATGAACATTCTCTAATGCAAAATTAGAAATCCTAGAACGCCAATTAACTAATGCCAATATTAATGCAAGCCAAATTTAGGATGATGATGCACACCAAATCAAAATTATGATGTTCTAAATGTAGGCTCACCAAAATGGAACCTTTTAAAATGAAAATTGGGTAATAAGTGCTATTGTATGGTTTAGGACATAGAGCACACCCACTTTCAAGATATTCTACTCGAGCATAACCCTAGAGATCTCAATGAAAAGGAGAAAGAGTTCTTGCAATAGGGATGTCCTAGGGGCTGAATATAAACTAATGAGGGGTTCACCACCAAGTTAAGACTTGGAAAGAAAAATGCAATGCAAGTATAATGCAATATGAAATACAAAACCCTGATTCAATGCAAACCTTCACTAAATGGCTTAGAAATTTAAATGAAATAGAACAAAAAACTACAAAAAGGAATATGTGCACCTAAAAATATGGATATGGCTGGAAGGAGGTATGAGACACTAGAAAATATAACTTTTTAACCTACTAGGACTTATTCGTCAATTTGGGTGAATCAATCCCAGATCTAGATTTCTACATAGGAACTAATTTCGGGGAAGAGGGTATCTGAATCTGCAAATAGTTCTAAAAAACACTTGTAGTGGGACTCATTTTCCAGTTCTTACAAATCAGTCTTGTTTTTCTTTTTCAATAATTTAAGGTTTAGATTTGTACTCCAATCATTGCATTTCCCTTCCAAATTGTTTTTCAGATCTGAATATGAGAAAATACCTACAAAATAGAATATAGACTTGATTTTCTTATGGGGGGTTTGCCTCGGTCAAACCCCTAGTTTGGTAATTAAACCTTGATGGAAATAATGGAAATTGAATGAAAATGTGAACATAAACCCTAGCCTTAAGTGTGTTTAAGACTAAGAAATCCGAAACATGATGCAACCCTATTCTAATGTGTAAGAATGAGATGCATAAATGGAAATATGACAATGAATGAATCACTTTTAGAGACCTCTAATCACCCAAGTGAGCCTCAATAATGCTTGTACCTTCCTTAGGATGAAAGTAGAGTGATAATGGAGGATGGAATCACTTAGAAAACAAGTCCTTAGGGTTGGCTTGATGGCTAGTTGCATCTCCCCAACCTAGAATCCATCATGATTCACCATAGACAACCATGATCAACCCTTGAAAATGCTATATCTTGAATGAAAGTGAGATTGAAGACCTACAAAAACACCTTAATATTGCTCCAAGACTTCAACTTTTCTTTCTTTTGAAACTTGAATGCTCTTGTTAAAGAATACTTAAAGATTCTTGGTGCTTGTCTCTTGAAAATGCTCTAGAAAATGCTTGCTTAGATGATAAAAAATGACTTATAAACTTAATTATATAGACATTAACACCTAATTTACCATTATTTAGATCTCAAAGGCCAACCTCATCTAAAAATTTGAATTAAAAAGGTGATTTTCCCACTCAAAACTTAAATAGACCCCAAATGGGACTCATTTTCCCAAGCTGGTGAATGGGCCCCACCTAGGGGGACTCATTTTCCCAAGGTGGTGAATGAGTCCCACCCTAGATTTTTGAGGTGGGTTTTCAAGATTTTTGATGTTTTAAATAATTTTGTCGGGTTTTAGCTTAAATAATCCTTGAGATATGAAAAAATAGGTCTTAGGGTCCTATAAATGATGATTTAAAGGGTAATTAATGCAAGGGTACCAAAATAGGTCCAAATTAGGCAAGGAATTGCACTATATCCAAGAAGGAAGTACAATTTTCATTACCACAATAGCCAATAACCTACATCAATGACATTAATGACAACAACAACCAGTTGATAACCAATTGACCAATTGACATCAATGACAACACCTTGCAACAACTTCTTCATACTTGCAACAATCTCCCCCTTTGTCATTGATGGCATCACATAATGTGAAAACCCATCAAAGAAAACATACTAGCTCTGAACATACTTCTTATTAATTTTCTTTCTATTTCCCCCCTTAGTAGATAGTATTTTTCTTTTTACATCTCTATCTTTTCACATCTCTCTCATCTCCCCCTTTGACATCAATGGAAAAGAAAAACATGTTTTACATTGGTTTCTCCTTTGACATTAGAAAAAGAATACTCATACCATGAAAACACATGACACTACCTACTCCCCTTGAGATGTAGCCACCAAACTGATTCATCTCCATATGCATCTAGTTCAAGAAAGGAGGGGCAATGACCCCTAACTTTTCTTGAAGATACTCAAAAGTATCTTTAGGAAGAGCCTTCATGAATATATCAACAATATAATCCTTCGTAGGGACATATTCAAGCTTTAATTCATTCTCCACAACCTTCTCTCTCAAAAAATAATACCTGATAGATATATGCTTTGTCCTCGAGTGCATCACTAGATTCTTTGAAATGTTAATTTCACTTGTGTTTTCATAGAAGATGGAAATAGGATCATCATACACAGTTGTGATATCTATCAATGTTTGTTTCATCCATAAAACTTGTGTACAACAAGATGCAATAGCAATATACTCAGCTTCAGTAGTAGATAGAGAAACAAAATGTTTCTTCTTACTCAACCATGCCACCAATCTACAACCAAGAAAGAATGAACCACCACTTGTACTTTTCCTATCATCTACACATCCAACCCAATCTACATCTGTATAAGCACTTAGTGTTGGTGTAATTAATTATTAATTACACTTTGCATAAGTTTACTTAGGCTTTATTTAATTCCTAAGTTATATGTTTTATCCTTATCTTGTTGAGCTATCTTGTTGCTCAAGATAAGATTAGGTTTATGCATCTTTGCTTTTATAAAGCAAATTATCTCTTGTAATTTTGTACTTCGAATATATCAATTTGCGCATCTTTTGCAAATCTCTGCTTTTTGGTTTTTCTCTTCTGTGGAAGGTGATTTTTTTGGTTTGTAATCTGATCTTTTTGCTCAAGATAAGATTAGGGTTGTTTTTTATTGCTTTATTGCATCATTTCCTTTTTGAAGACTTTTGTATTATTTGTAAAACAATTATCTTCAATAATCATCATGCTGATTTTTGCTTGCACACATTGGCTCTGAGGGTTTACAGATTTTGTTCTGAATATTTGTTGCATGTGATAGGTGATTGCTTGCAGGTGATTCTTGGGGACTATGAAGTTGGTTTTTCAACTTCTACATGATATCAGAGCCTCGATTTGCAGCCCCTTCTCAGCTTTTTTGGAGGAATACATTACAGAGCTCGTTCGGGGTCCCTCAAGGGTTTCATTCCTTGAGCACATTTATGCAGCGTCTTGGATCAGATTGGGGTTTTTTGTTGGATTCAGATTGCTGGAAAAAGTTAGAAATGGATTTTATTTCATTCATTTTGGTCACTGTTTACCAAATTTGTGAGGGTTTCAAGCTCAGTGATTTTTTTGATAGATTTAGGGTTTGCCTAATTTTCATAGCACTTTGGGCCAAAACAGACCTCGCCGTTGGATTTGCAGTGCCCAAAAACCCCTATTTTGATATAAATTTTGTCCGATTTTGACACAGTCAACTATGGAGGCAATTTTTTTTGCCCGAGGGCCTGTTATGCCCTGCATAACCACCCCATTTTATTCTAGAACAAAATGGGTCCCCCTTTTCTCTTACTTTTGTTATCTTTGGTTATTTTCTCTACTCTTCAAAGTTATTCTGTTTTCTTCCTTTTTTTTCCTCCTAATTTTGATTTTGGTCCTGTCTCACCTTGAGTTGGTTTTCTTCTTGCTGGAAATTGAATGAAATAATCACAAGCAATAGTGGATTTTATTATAATATGTTTTATTTGCTTCTGAGGACTAATGCAAACCTTGTTTCATAGGATTAAATCACTCACATGATGGTATTTTTCAGGGGAGCTCAATTAGGAAGCATTCCTCAATCCAGTTGGGCACAACATTCCTCTAAGAAGAAAATCGGCAAGACCTTGCAGATGTCTTGCCTACTGACAGTGCGTTCTATTCATATGAGGCTCACAAGTCGCCCAAACATCTCAGTCGCCGTAAGTCTTTATGTGTCTCACCGACCAGAGGAGCCCTCACCAAAAGAGTCTACGTTCGACATAAGGTCTCGGTGAAAGGTCTCAGCGAAGAAGGAAAGGTTCCACCGACATCAAGTAACATCAACATAACCTCTTGCCAATCCATCGGAGTCCCACCGAAAGGGTTTGAGCTCAGGCAGAGTGGTTCACTTTCAGCGTAGTGTCTGGCTGACATGCAAGGGCCTCCCTGAAGTGATCTCTTAGCTCGGTGAAAGGAAGGTTCGGTCGGTGAAAGTCTCACCGACCGAAGGGAGTCTCAGCAACATGAAAATTCCCTCGCCAAAAGGTCTCACCAATGATCCCTAGTTTGGGCGACAGAGGGTAACATCGGCAAAAGATTTGGGGTCGCTATGAAGTCTTAGTGACTGAGTAATGTCTCGCTGAAGGGTTTAGGCTTGGTGAAAGGTTTTGCTGACAAAGAAAGTCCTCCTAACAGTTGTTTAAATGGACTCTTGGCAAGGTAGAGTGAATTCAACATAAGGTCTCCCTGACCACGGAAAGTCTTGTCGACATGAAGGAGCTCACCGAAAGGTCTCGGTGACCAAGCAAGCTCTCGTCGAAAGAAATTGGAGCTTAGAAGGATTTTTCCAAGAGGTATTGCCTTCGATGAAGGGTATCGCTGATGGGGGGAAGGTTTCACCAAAACAAAGTGGGCTCGGGGAGAATGAAGGGGGTTCACTGTGAGGTTTCACTGACACGGAAAGGTCACACCGACAGTGATGGATTTCCCAATGAAAAATACATCAGTATAACTGAGGATAACTCGCCATAACCTTTGGCCAATTCAAAGAAGTCTTGCCAAAAGGAAAAGGAGCTCGAGCCCGAAGAATAAGAATGAGCTTGGGGGAGAAAATAAGAGGTTGCCATGAAGTCCCACCAACCCGGTAGGGTCTTACCGATACTGAATGAGCTCAAGGTGAAAGGTTAGGCCTCACTAAGATCTCATGTCAACTAGCAACTGTCTTGCTGATAGTCTTTGTGTTATCGATATGACTTCTGCAGCTCACCGAAAGGTCTCACCGATTGCCACATGTTGCACCGATAACAGTTAAGAGGAAAAATTGCATCGGGGAGACACAATTAGTGTCTCACCGACATGCGATTTAAGGTGGACCACTTTTGACTAGCTGAGAATCTTGCATGGCCTATGTCCCTCCAATCAGAAGAAGCTAAAGGAATGGCCTATTGGCCATTGACTGATTGACTACCTCTGTGAAGGAAGACCAACATAATACAAATGATATGGACTCCTTCTGAGATCAAAAGGTGATGTATCAGCTCGGGTGATGATGTTCAGATCTAGCAATGAGTCTGATGCTACTTCCAGAAGATGCTCAGCATGCAGAGAAGTCTAGAACATGAAGGAGGCCAAAAGAATGAAGAAACTATGACTCACAGGGACAGCTATAGTGACTACTGGCGAGGGGGAAGATTCACATTAATGGCAATGCTTTGGAGCATTCAAGGCAGCCCTTCAGGGGAGTTCGAGTATGGACACAGAGACAGGAGAGTTAATTTTGTAGTAACAAAAGATCTAAAGGCTTCTCCTGACAGAAATCTTTCACCGATGTGGACAACAGGGTTTCACATTGAATGCGGCATTCACTCTCTTCAGAAAGATCTGAGAGACGACCCTCCTGAAAGTGAGATATTTTTTAAACCCTAAAACAAGGGCCAGTGCATTCTTTTTGATACACTATGTATATATGGCAATTCTTGCCTCTTTGTAAAGGTTAGAGATTGTAGGGTTAGAAAGTTAGAAAGTTTTGAAGAATAGGAATTTTAGCAAAGATAGAGGAACAAAGCTACATCCTGATTCTTTGTAATAGGAGCTTCTTTTGTCTTCTTAGATAGGAGTTAGATTCAACATAGACATGAATGTATCTTTTTTAGTTTTCTTAGTGTAGATGGAAACAAGTTGGAGTCATGGATTTTCTGTACACTGGTGATTGTGCCAGATTTGTAAATGTTGCTTATCTGTTTCACTAATAGTAGAAATAACCAGATTAAAATCTACTTCATATTGTTTTTTAGAATGTTGTTTATCTTGGTTTAATCATTTGATTTGAGAAGCTTTCAAGGAGTGGAGTCTTATTTTATGTTTTATTTAAATGGTAACTTGCAATATGTTATTGAAATCAACACTGTGAATGAATGAAACTGTGTGTTAGTCACAAGTTAATTTTGTTCTGCAGTTTAGTTAGGAATTCCTTGAAAGCTAATGAGTCTGGTTGAGTTGGATGAATTAACATTCTTTTCTGTTCCAAAGCCCTGATCTATCTTTTTAATGTTTCTTTAAAAAAACCCTGGTTAGAGTAGGTTTAAGTTTACGTTTGATCTCAGAACAATCCAGAAGCTCAACACCAGTAGGCCCCTTGAACATTACTATTACATTGACCACTGAGGGACATTAGCACAGTTGAGAACCAACTATAAAGAACTTGGGAGCTAAGAAATCCATGTGTTATCTTTCTCTTTCAGGAGAAATAGAATAGCAGTATTCTATTTAACTGTTGTTGTGCCATTTCGACTATCAACAGGGCCGTACAACCCAAAAACACACTTCTCGAGGCTCAAAAATCAAGAAAAAAAAATCAAATTTTTTGTTGAAATCCTACACTCACAGTTTAAAAACTCCACCCCACCCATTCTCCATTAGCGGAGTGGCGCTCAAGTAGCATCGCCTAGTTCCTCCACCTAGCCGCTAGTCCGCCGCCAATATAGCTCAGCCCCTGCGGGCTTTAGCTCCGACCGCCAGGTCTTATGGGTGACCAACCACCCAGCTCTAGCCCCCACTAGGATCTTACGGCCCCACCCTGGTCACATGGGTGACCGGGGGCTCCGCTGCTAGCCCCTGCGCTTCAACCCCCTGGTCCGCCCAGGTGACCAGGGGCTTTTTTTTTTAGCCCCTGAGGGCTGCAGATGGCCAAATCAGACTTTTTTGGAGCACTTTCACGGAAACGGGCGTATCTTGGCCATATAGCATCCTTTTTTTGCAAACAAGATATCGTCGGAAAGATGTTTCGATGCTCTACAAAATGGTATAGGTGTGATTTTCTGGTTTTTCTTTCTTAATGTCTTTTTCGGCCTCAGAAGTCAGATGTTTTTGTGTTCACTCTGGGAGATGTATCTTTTGACTCACTTATCCATTTTTCATGATTTTCACGGCGTTGGAAAGTTGGTTTCGGCATCTATGAAGATCTGAGGTCATTTATAGAATATTTTTTCCTTATTTTATGCATGTATTCATTTTTGTTTCGTGCACTAGGTTTGCATTTTCGCTTATGTTTCTGTAGTTTTGCATTCTCTCCTTCTACAATCATTGGGTATTGTAATAAAAAAATGATATAAAGTTCCATTAAGGGGGGTTCTTGCATCCATTCTTTGTATTGGTGATAATTTGCATGAGTTTTTCTGGTTTCCTGTTGTTTCCTTTAGCTTCTCTCTTGCTTAGCTAAACACATTGTTGGTTTGCTTCAGTTCACACTTCACATTGGGAGTTTATGGTTCTTGATCCACATTGGTTCAGATCTTTCTCAGTTTGAAGGCCATGTTTTTATGGTTAATGTTCCAGAATCTTGATGGTACTCGTCTTATGGACAGTTTTAGTTTTAGTTTGGCATTGGCTTCAAGAGACATAGCTTCTAGATTTTGTCATCATTATGGGTGGCTTCATCCTTTCATCTACTGTTGCTTACAAATTCCAGAGTTGATCCAGTATGTGAGTTTCCAATGTTCCTTGGCATCAGGTTTGTTGTTGCATTTGTGATTCCGATATTGTATTTTGCAAACAGAAGTATCTTTCCTTGCTTGCCGGATTTGGGGTTCCAGTGTCGCTTCATCAAAGTTCTTCTAGTGATTCCTTACAATAGTTCATCTCATTGAGGGGGGGTTTTTCCCACTATTTTTTCTCTCTCTTTGCATTTGTACATGGGTACCTGATCATGCCTTTGTTTTTGGGACCCATCTCACATCATTTGCATAATAATTTGCTTCTCCCTAAGTTGCACTTATGGGGGGGTGTTGGTCTAATTAATTATTAATTACACTTTGCATAAGTTTACTTAGGCTTTATTTAATTCCTAAGTTATAGGTTTTATCCTTATCTTTTTGAGCTATCTTGTTGCTCAAGATAAGATTATGTTTATGCATCTTTTATTTTATAAAGAAAATTATCTCTTGTAATTTTGTACTTCGAATATATCAATTTGCACATCTTTTGCAAATCTCTACTTTTTTATTTTTCTCTTCTATGGAAGGTTATTTTTCTGGTTTGCAATTTGATCTTGGTTTCTAACACTTAGTGTAAATTTAGTATCTCTAGGATACCACAAGCCATAATCCATAGTGCCATTCAAATGTTTGAATATTCTCTTAATAGTAGCAACATGTGGTTCTTTAGGATCTTCTTGAAATCTAGCCACAAGACATGCAACATGCATAATATTTGGTCTAGTAGTAGTCAAATGTAACAGTCCACCAATCATAGATCTATACTTGATCTGATCAGCTTTAGGTGAATCATCATCTTTACCTAATTTACAACCAATCACCATAGGAGTGCATACCAGTTTGGAACCATCCATCCCAAACTTCTTCAACATCTCTCTCACATACTTATACTGTGAAATAAAGATTCCTTTGTTTCTTTGATTAATTTCCAGCCCAAGAAAGAAATTCATCTCTCCAAACATAGACATTTCAAACTATTTTTACATATCTTCCACAAAAATTTTACATAGTTTCATTTCCTCAAAAAATAATGTCACTAAAATATACAACCACAATCAAGATTTTTTCATTTTCAACTTTAAAGTATAGGTTACTATCTATCATACCTTTGTTGAAACCTTGCTAAATAAAATACATTTCTAATCTTGCATGCCAAGCTCTAGGAGCTTGCTTCAAACCATATAAAGCTTTCTTCAATTTGCAGACCATATCTAGTTGATCTAACAAATAAAATTCTTTCAGTTGTTCTATGTAAACTTCTTCTTCTATCTCACCATTCAAAAATGAAAACTTGACATCCATCTGATAGACTTTGAAATCTCTATGAGTAGTAAATGCTAAGAACATTATGATAGATTCCATTCTTGCCACTAGAGAAAAATTCTCCTGAAAATTTATGCCTTCTACTTGTGAGTAACCCTTACACAAAAGCCTTTCTTTGTTTTTGACCACTTCTCCATTCTAATTAAACTTATTTTTGAATACCCACTTTGATCCAATAATGTTTTTGTCTTCCGGTCTTGGGACCAATTCCCAAGTTTGATTCTTCTCAATTTGTATAAGTTCTTCCTTCATATCTTCCATCCAATTCTCATCTTTACATGCTTCACTTACAGTTTTTGGTTCAATCTCATAAAGTAAACACATATTTACTTCACCAAGAAAAACTCTGCTTCTTGTCAATAATCCTTTTGTCTTGTCTCCAATGATCTAATTTTATGAATGATTCTTCTGCACATATCTAGGTGTCTTTGGTGACACTAGGAGAGTTTCTTCTTTTTCCTCTTCTTCATTTTTCTTCTCCTACTCATCCTTTTCTTGTTCTTCTACAATTTCTTCAATTCTCACGCAATCAGGTTCATCAGATACATATCCATCACTATAAATTGAATTCTTCATTGTTTCATCAAATTTGACATTTGAGCTTTCTACAATCTTCCTTAGTCTTTTGTTGAAACATCTGTAAGCCTTTCTTCTAGTAGAATATCCAAGAAAAAATCCTTTATCACTTCTCGCATCAAACTTTCCTAAATTTTCTTCATCCCTTCTGATATAACATTTTCTTCCAAATGCCTTGAAATATTTAGCAGTAGGAATTCTTCCACACCATAGCTCATAGGGAGTCTTTGTACTATTTTCTCTTACTTGAACTTTATTGAATACATAAATAGTAATGTGAATAGCTTCTCTCTAGTAAACTTCCAATAAACCTACCTCAATAATCATTGATCTTGTAGCCTCTTGAACTGTTCTATTCTTCCTTTCAACAACTCCATTCTGTTGAGGAGTTCTCATAGGAGATAACTGTCTTTTTATTCCATGTACTTCACAAAACATATTAAACTCATGGGAAGTGAATTCACCACCTCTATTAGACCTTAAGAATTTTATCCTCAAATTTACTTAATTTTCAATCATAGATTTGAATATCTTGAATCTATCTAATGCATTTGATTTCTCTCTAAGAAATGTAACCCATGTATATCTAGAATAATCATCAATCAAAAGCATAAAGTATCTTTCACCTTGTAGGATTCTTTCTCTTGTAGGTGTTGAAAGGCGCAAGACAAATAAGAGGGGGAGTGAATTAGTTGTCACCAATTTCAATCACAAATCCCAAACAATTATTAACTTCACATCCACTTTATTCTATTATTAAGTATAAACATGAAATGGAAATAACATAAAGCAATGTCAACACAATAAACACAAAATTTACATGGAAAAATCAATAAGGGAAAAATCACAGTGAGGATTAAATCAAAATATAAAGTAATTCCAAAACCAATTACAAAGAGGCTCACTGCCAAAAGGCTCACTAACCAAGAAGGAGGCTCACTGCCTACAGATAGGACTCACTGTCAAACAAGGAGGCTCACTTCCTACTGATACAAAAGATAACAAAAAAATCCACCATAGAAAATTACACACATCCACAACCTTAATCAGAGAATTGTAGACACCATCAACTCACTACTTTCCATAGTCTAACACATTTAAGTATTGTTGCCTTAATTCAATTTCACACACTCTTGCTTCTCACACTTGTGGCATGTTCGAATTTTGAATCCATAACATCTCCAATTGTATTTATACCATCTTCAACCTTAGAAAATTTTTGCAAGGTTGGCTACACATACTTCATATTACAAATTCAAATTAGGTCAGCAACTCAACATTATCGTGGTGAGAGAGAATGAGATTGGACCAAACCAACACTTAACCAAGACCCAAAACAACATCTCAGATCAATCATACACTTCCTTAATTGATACTTGTCCTTCACATGACGTGTAAACACTAGGTCAGCCAAACCTAATGAAAACACAAATGAACTTTGAAGTACACACTTGCACAACAAGAAGATAACATGCAGGCCACATAACACACTTCACACTAGAACACATCTCAGATGCCTTCAGATTCATCCACAATAAATGCAACAATCTTCATACACAAAATAATTTCCATCAATCCATCTGGACTACACAGACACACACAGTAACTTTGAAACCAATCTTCTATAGCACCAAACCATGAATGTATTTGATAGAACACAGATAACATCATTACAAGCCTTCTTCCAAATTTGCAAGACCTAAAACAAATCAACAGAGGACTACAAAGAAGATACATTTCTCCCAGTCCACAGATAAACAACTCTGCTAGACCAGTTCACACACAGGTGAACACAACTTACACTCTTCATCAAACTAAAAACTATATTCTAGGATATATCACCCAAGGATACCCAAAAAAAACACTTCAGATCTGTACAAGCATAGGATCAACAAAAATAAATGAAGAGAACATACCGAAGCACATTCTGAACACATACTCAACTCTTACTTCACTATTTATTAATTTTCTCAAAATCACTTGGAAAATCATCATATCAACACACCTACGACACCATAAATATAGCTCCATGTACTCATAACATCTCAAAAGTATCTCAATTATACATGCACAACCTTTAATCACTTGATTCCTTTCTCTGCACCAACCTATACCATGTTGACATCAATGATAACATCAATGACAACACCATCATAATCACTCATACTTGCAGCAATCTCCCCCTTTGTCATTGATGGAAACACATGACACTCTTTCTGCCATTGACATCAATGGCAAAGAACAAAGTTTTGATCACTCCCCCTTAGGAGTGCACCCATACATCTCATATTGCAATAGTAGGACCACATAGATCTGTATGAATTAAATGTAGTAGTCCAGTAGTAGATTGTTCCTTTGATCTATAATGATTTATTATTTGCTTCCCAAAAAAACAATTCCTGCAAATAACATTAACAACCTTTGTAATTCTTGGTAAATGTTTCACAACTTGAATTGCACAAATCCTTGCCAAGTTATCAAAATTCATACGACACATTCTCTGATGCCATAACCAACTGTCATTAATCTAATTCATAAAGCATTTTCCATCAACACCCTTAAGCTGATAGATATATCCTTCAAATTTCTTTCCTACAACAATCACTATTATGGATCCTTTCCTGATCACACATCTTTCATCCTTAAATACAAGATTATATCCTTTACTACACATCTATCCAACACTCAAAAGATTATGCCTTAAACCCTTAACATAATAGACATCATCATTATTATGCTTTCCATCAAAACTTACTAAACCTATCCCACAAATTTTAGCACCAACATCATCTCCAAACATAACGAAGACGCCATCATAATTTTCAAGTTTAATAAACTTACTCTTATCACTAGTCATGTGATGTGAACAACCACTATCAACAACCCAATAGTTCTTTTCCTATTTAGAATGTAGGGAAGAGATTATAATACCTTCATTTTTCTCCTTCTCCAAAGGGAATTCCTTCACTTTTTTTTCAAAATTAGCAGAAGAAGGTTCATCTTTATAGCCAAGAACAAGCATTCATTATCATTAGGATCTCCATAATCAGATACCTCATTAGATATACAAGCATCTTCATTCACATAATATTCTCTATTGATCTTCTTAAATTTCTTTTCTTTCTCATATCTTTGTTTATTCCTCTTAGCTCTTTCCAGACACCTTGTAGCATAATGACCTATTCCTCCATAACCAAATCATTTAAAGGGTAACTTACCTTCATACTTTCCAAAGCCTTTCTTCATCTTTCTCACAAAGTTAGCTTCTTCATCAATATTTTCTTCATCTGGATCTTCAAATTTTGTAGCCTTCAAAGCAGTCTCTGATTTGGATCCATTTCTCAAATTCGAATTTCTCATCTCATAAGATGTCAGAGTTCCCAACAACTCATATTTAGTGTAAGTCTTGTAATTTATATGCTCTTCAATAGCATATGCCTTTTCGCTATAAGCATCAGGGAGATTTCTAATAATTTTCCTTACAATTATGGATTCATCTATTGTAGCACCAAGTCCTCGCATTCCAACTACTACCTCATCTAATCTTTGTACATAAGCTTTAGCATTCTCATCTTCAGACATATGTAGGAGCTCAAACTGTGTCTCCAAATTCTACAATTTTTCCTCTTTGACTCTTTCATCACCTTCATGCGTCTTTTCCATAGCATCCCATACTTCCTTAGCAGTCTTCATATTTTGAACTTTAATCAACCTGTAATACCCCCATGTGGCTGATACTTTTGTTACTATTGTTACTCTTATGTGGTGTGTGGATGCATAATTAGATTGATTGAGGATTATGTTATTTCAATTTATGATATTAAGTTTACCTTGAATTGTGATGTTTAATTTGATTCCTTAATATAGTTTGAAGCAGTGATTTTGTAATTTATTTTACAATGTGATTAATTAGTTAGAAATGTTATTTCATTATTGATATCATAATTGCTAGTATAGTTTTGGTGAGAAGACAGTGTAGCACCACTCGTTTTACGAGTGCCCTGCTACGCTGCAAATTCTTCTCACGATGTAATGTTTTAATTATTTATATATATGGACACGTACACGACCTCGTTGTTTGCAGGAATGTAGGTACAAAGTCTCGATTCCACCTGCTTCGGCAGGACAGGGCGAGCATCAAAATAAACCCAATGGGATTGATGTTGAAAAAGGAGTGGTTAAGAAAGTATTCCCGTCCCAAGTCCGTCTAATGTGAGTCTTTGGATGTCTTTGTTTTATTTTTCTTAGAATGGGAATGTATTAGTGATGATTAATGTTTAGTTGTGATTTAATTAATTTTGTTAAGAGTTGTCAAAGTTAACTATATTTAAATGGATTAAGTAATATTATGGTTTAAAAGGATAATTTAAATAAAATATAGGCTGCTTTGTTATTATTTAGAATGTGAGAATTACTATTTTAATTTAGAGTTAATTAAATTGTTTTTAAAGACTATATTATTATTATTTGAAAATTAAATAAAATAAAAATATTAATTAAATAAAATAAAATATAAGTGTTTGGTTGATTTGTAGAATGTCAAATTTGCCATTTAATTTTGGGTTAATTAAATAACCTATAAAGTTATATTATTATTATTAGAAAAATAAATAATATGAAACATAAATAAATTAATTAAAATTGATTTTTAAATTTATTAATTTTTATTTATTGGTATTGTACGGGAGTAGTGGAAAATGAATGCAGTTTGTTGGGGAAATTATTCCCGGAAGAAAAAGAGGCATGGGCAATAGAAGCTCTTCACAAGAAAATTTTGGCTGTGTGATGGAAATTTAGTTTTTTGTTCTGTGGAATATTGGTGAAAGAATTTGGAAAAGGCTGCAGAGTTTTTTCTCTTGGAATTTATTGGGGTTGTAGAGGAAATTTTCTGGAAGAGCTTTACGGCTGGAGGTTTTTGTGGCAAGTTTGGTTCAACTCTTACTTCTACAGCCTACAGGAAACAGGTTCCTTCCTTTTGTTTTTATTTTGTTTTAAATTCCTTCCTTACATGAAAAATTGTCTGTAGGTAATATAAGTTTCTTTTATGTAGGAGTTTCTTTTTGTAGGAAACTATTCCCGGCTGTTACTTCTGTAGAATATTTTCCTGTAAAAAAATTTCACGGCAAAATTTAGTGAACTAATTAAATAGAATATCTATGTTAGAAAATCTGAGGAAACAATAGAAAACAAAGAACCTTTGTTGAATTAAAATTCAAAACCCCATTGTTAAACATGAGAGATTTAAAAAGATTTGTGCAGAGAAAATTGTGAACAAATTCATTTAAATTTTAAAACAAAAAATAATTGTCATATAGCTTTTGATTTGCTGGTGAAATTCTTTGTTAAAAAATGTTATGCTGATTCTAAAATAATTATTTTCCTGTCTATGAGATTGTTAAAAAAATAAATTCTATAATATTTTCCTATTAGTGAATTTTTTTAAAATATGTACATATATATATAAAATCTGACAAAATTCCGTACTTCGGAAATTCGTTACAATTTATATAAAATTATAAATATTTGAAGTTTTTTTAAAAAAATAAATAAATAAATTAAAATTTAAAAAATATATATATATTTGTTTGGAGTGGGAGGGGACGGTACCCTGTACCCCACCCCTATGCAGTCCTCAAAGGACTGCGCACAGCAGTCAAGGGACTGTTGCGTCAGCAGTCCTTTGGACTGTTGTACACAGTCCCTTGGGGAAACTGCGTCCTCCCTATGGGAGGTACGCAGCCCATGTGGGCTTTGCCTTATTTTTTTAAAAAAATTAAACAAAATAAATTTTATATTATATTTTAATTCGGATTCTTTTTAAATTCAAAAATTAGAGTTATTAAAATTAATTTATATATATATATGTGTGTGTGTGTGTGTGTGTGTATAGAATAGATAATTAATTGAGAGGTATTATATTCTCAATGATTATTTAAAACATGTTTATATTTTATTTTTAGTTAAAAATAAATTAAAAGTGAATGATTTATTAGATTTATTTATGTCTTTTATTAGTGAAATTAATTGAGAAAATTAGTGATTGACTTTGTAGAGAAAATTTTTGTGTACGATGATGACTATTTGACTTAAGGATTTATGTTATTAAATCATTCTTTGATTCTGAATAAACAGTAGGTTTATTTTATGGAGTTCGTTATTGAGACTTTTGTGTTGAGTTAACTTGAGTGTTTATTTATTTGGTTAACTTAAATATGAGTTATAGGGTTGTCATTGAACTTCTAGAGGTTATGAAATTTAGTGTAATTAATTAGGGTTTTTAGTTCTACTTTCCTTGTAGATGTAATTTTGTGATTACTTTGAGTTTCATTCTTTTGTTAAGTTACTGTGTTATAAGAGTATGGCGAGATGGTTTTTACCTCGTGAATCTCTATCCTACGTTTTGGTGAACTTGAGAGTTCAATTCCTCATGTTTTGTGGTATGTTAGGGAATTCTAGGGAGAGTGGCTCTATGTGGGCACCGACGCACAAAGGGGCTGTCAGGATAACCCACAGTAGAGTTAGAGTAAAAAGTGAAAACCTAACTAATTAATTAGGGGATGGGTAGTTAAACACTAATAGATAATGATAGATACCTTGCTCACCTGTTAGGCCTATCAAAGACTAAAGGTGGTCGAGAAGGCCATGGTTGGAAAAATCGTTATCTCGTTCCCACAAGTAATGCACGATTCTGAATGAGTCACCCTATGGGGTGATGCCTTGAAATAGGCAGTCAGGATAACCATAGATGGAGGCGAAACCTTGTGATAGGATGTCAGGATAATCCATGAAGGCCATGCGATGACACTCTCCTCTAGCTTTCCCCTTAGTCGTTTTAAACTGAAATCCTCTAGAAGTAATTTATTGTTTTGACTTGGAGTTATTTGTTGTCATGTTATGTTAGTAGATTTATGTTGTCACAATCCCTTTATGTATGAATTATTTTCCATGATTGGTGTTGAGTCATATGTATTACTTTTGACGTCTTGGTCGGGAATCCTTTCTTAACTACTCCTAGCACGGGGGTGGTCAGGTGGAACGTGCTTCGCACCCCGTTGGGTTTCCCATTTTGCAGTCATATTTTCAATGCAGAGATTGTGGTGACAGTTTGTTCTAGATTTATGTATTTTCAGATATATACATTTATACTCTATTCATATCATGTAAATTGTATTGTAACTCACCCATGTGTTGGGATAATGTATCTTGTAACTTGGATAATTGGTTATTGGTATTTAGCTTGTATCATGATGTATTGTTATAACTCACTTTGTAATTCAAAACATTATTCTTGGATGTAATTATATATATATATTTGATGTTGATATGTTGAGTAAATTAGTTCTCATTATTTCCAAGTTTTATTGGTTATGTAATCTTGTTTAGCATATGTGGTTCATTCTTATTTTTATGCTTAGCGTTTATCACTTTTATATGAGAGCTCATATCCGTGGAATGAATGTTGGATTAGTTAAGTTTGTTATCGGGTAGTTAACGTAATGTCTCTTCGTGTACCCCAAGGGACTTAGGAGTTTAGTATGTATTTGTAATTATGCTAGTTGCAATTGATAACATAGTACTACTTTATGTTTAAAAAAAAAATTGTTGTGTAGTTAGGTGTCCTCTGGGGTTTGTGTGACGGGGCGTTACAACTTGGTATCAGAGCTAGGTTTGCAAACACTGGGTTCTCTGGGTAGTGAGTCCATTAGGCAACCTTGCATAACTCTTGATCTCAGATAACTTAATCGTTGTGCAGGATCATGCCTAGGGGTAGGGGTCGTGGCCGAAGAAGAGGCCAAGGTGGTGGCCGTGGGGCCAATCGCCAAAGTCCATCACTTCCGAGCACACATGGCTCAGAGCGGGAGGAACTGCAGAGTTCCCAAAACAATCCAATAGGTGGTGGTGGTCAAAACCCAGGACAACCTAGTCTAGGTGGTCAGTTGCAACATTTGTTAGAGGAGTTATTGGGTCGTCTTGGCCCTAGGCAGGATGAGGAACAGAGATTGGATAGGGAAAGGGAGAGATCCCCTAGACGTGGGGAAAACACAACTGAGCAGGAGGTAGTAATGGCAGGTCATATGAGGGACCTATTGAAAGCACAACCCCCTACTTTTGATGGTTCTGGTGGGGGTCTAGAGGTAGAGACTTGGTTGATTGATTTGGATAGATGCTTTGCAATGCATCCCTACGGCAGTAACACTAGGGCTAGGTGCGCTATCATGCACCTCAGAGGTTTTGCTTCCACTTGGTGGAGGCTAGAGGAGAAGAAATTGCTCATTGACATTAGTATGGTTACTTGGGAGTTATTTATGGAGAGGTTTAGGGCTTGATTTCTTTTCGAGCATTGGAGGCAGCGTAGACCTGACGAGTTCCATGATTTAAGACAGATGACTATGACCGTGGAACAATATGAGCACTGTTTCTACGAGCTCAAGCAGTATGCAGGTATTGGAAATGATGAGGCCATGCTAGTGCAACATTTTTTCAGGGGCTTAAATGCCTGTATCAGTGGTGGTGTTAGAGTCTTTGAGCCGAAGACAATGGAGTTGGCAATTGAGAAAGCTCGCCTTGTGGAAGAGAATCTGGCTATGGCATTAGGAGGACACACAGGAATACAGATAGGCAGTGCTCCAATTTCGGGCTTTGGTTCTCGAGGGGGGCAACCTCAAGTTGTAGGGACCTCTAAGAATATTTGAGCACCCTCTAAGGGTGGTCCACAGCAGCAACAATGTAATCCACAAAAGAATAAGAATACTCAGCCTCAGCAGGGTGTTAGTTCTCAGTCTACAGCTAGTGGAGGTAGTTTTCCTTAGTCTAATGTACCTCCAGGTGATAGAGGATTCAGAAAGAGTATAGAATGTTTTATCTGTGGTCAACAGGGACACATTGCTCGTCAGTGTCCTCAGAAGGGCACTTCTGGGTTTAATCAGAGACTGACAGCATCAGAATCGACAGTAGGAGATGTAGGCAAGTTTCATAGGGTGTTTACCGTAGTGGATAACCACCAGGTCATGCATCAAGCTGGTCCTTCTACGTTAGGAGTTGATCCTCAGAGGTCGAGACATTGACCGGGTACGGATCTAGTAGGATCCTAGTAGAAAGTCTTCTATAGCTCGGTAGGATGTATTTTAGATGTGTGTGTTATCTATTTTCTGTGTGTAGGCTTCTTAGAGTAAGTCTGATCCTGGGGGGGAAGGATGTTGTACCCCTCCATCTTGTTAATGTTTTCTGATAGTGTGTTACACTTTGATTGACCTGATACTTTATCTTGATGTATTTGATCACTGACTGTAGAGCGATGGTGGATTTATTGTTTGGTTGATTTGTTGTACTGGATATTGCATATGTTGTTAGATGATATATTTTACGATGATTATGTTATATGGCTATTTTGTTGTGTTCTTTAATAATATTGTATATATGGTGATGTTGTGAGTTTTATGTTGTTATGGTGATTAGATGTGTGTTGGTTTTTAAACTAAAACCTATTCCGTGGTGTTTTCCAGGATGAAGGTAAGGAAAACACCTCAGAAGAAGGTTCAGGATCCAATAGTCAAAAGGCTATGGAAACTCAGACTTAAATATGATTATTCCAAATGCTCCGTACTCTCTGATTTTGAGACTTTCGCGGAAGCTTTGAAGAGGCTCCGTTGTGAAAGGAAGGAATGGACACCTTCCAATAGGGAGGTCATTAAGGCTACCTGCCTAGCTAACTAGGAAACCATCTAGTTATTCCTTGTGTGTTTTCTTTGTTTTCCGGCTTCCTGGAGTAAGCCATGTTCTAGGGGGGGAGGATGTAATACCCCCATGTGGCTGATACTTTTGTTACTATTGTCACTCTTATGTGGTGTGTGGATGCATAATTAGATTGATTGAGGATTATGTTATTTCAATTTATGACATTAAGTTTACCTTGGATTGTGATGTTTAATTTGATTCCTTAATATAGTTTGATGCAGTGATTTTGTAATTTATTTTACAATGTGATTAATTGGTTAGAAATGTTATTTTATTATTGATATCATAATTGCTAGTATAGTTTTGGTGAGAAGACAGTGTAGCACCACTCATTTTACGAGTGCCCTGCTATGCTACAAATTCTTCTCACAATGTAATGTTTTAATTATTTATATATATGGACACGTACACGACCTTGTTGTTTGCAGGAATGCAAGTAAAAAGTCTCGATTCCACCTGCTTCGGCAGGACAGGGCGAGCATCAAAATAAACCCAATGGGATTGATGTTGAAAAAGGAGTGGTTAAGAAAGTATTCCTGTCCCAAGTCCGTCTAATGTGAGTCTTTGGATGTCTTTGTTTTATTTGTCTTAGAATGGGAATGTATTAGTGATGACTAATGTTTAGTTGTGATTTAATTAATTTTGTTAAGAGTTGTTAAAGTTAACTATATTTAAATGGATTAAGTAATATTATGGTTTAAAACGATAATTTAAATAAAATATAGGCTGCTTTGTTATTATTTAGAATGTGAGAATTGCTATTTTAATTTAGAGTTAATTAAATTGTTTTTAAAGACTATATTATTATTATTTGAAAATTAAATAAAATAAAAATATTAATTAAATAAAATAAAATATAAGTGTTTGGTTGATTTGTAGAATGTCAAATTTTCCATTTAATTTTGGGTTAATTAAATAACCTATAAAGTTATATTATTATTATTAGAAAAATAAATAATATGAAACATAAATAAATTAATTAAAATTGATTTTTAAATTTATTAATTTTTATTTATTGGAATTGTACGGGAGTAGTGGAAAATGAATGCAGTTTGTTGGGGAAATTATTCCCGAAAAAAAGAGAGGCATGGGCAACAGAAGCTCTTCACGGGAAAATTTTGGCTGTGATGGAAATTTAGTTTTTTGTTCTGTGGAATATTGGTGAAAGAATTTGGAAAAGGCTGCAGGGTTTTTTCTCTTGGAATTTATTGGGGTTGTAGAGGAAATTTTCTGGAAGAGCTTTATGGCTGGAGGTTTCTATGGAAAGTTTGGTTCAACTCTTACTTCTACAGCCTACAGGAAACAGGTTCCTTCCTTTTGTTTTTATTTTGTTTTAAATTCCTTCCTTACATGAAAGATTGTCTGTAGGTAATATAAGTTTCTTTTCTGTAGGAGTTTCTTTTTGTAGGAAACTATTCCCGGCTGTTACTTCTGTAGAATATTTTCCTGTAAAAAAATTTCACGGCAAAATTTAGTGAACCAATTAAATTCAGTGAACCAATTAAATAGAATATCTGTGTTAGAAACTCTGAGGAAACAATAGAAAACAAAGAACCTTTGTTGAATTAAAATTCAAAACCCCATTGTTAAACATGAGAGATTTAAAAAGATTTGTGCAGAGAAAATTGTGAACAAATTCATTTAAATTTAAAGAAAAAAAATAATTGTCATATTTGATTTGCTGGTGAAATTCTTTGTTAAAAAATGTTATGCTGATTCTGAAATAATTATTTTCCTGTCTATGAGATTGTTAAAAAAATAAATTCTATAATATTTTCCTATTAGTGAATTTTTTTAAAATATGTTCATATATATATAAAATCTAACGAAATTCCGTACTTCAGAAATTCGTCAGAATTTATATAAAATTATAAATATTTGAAGTTTTTTTTTAAAAATAAATTAATTAATTAAAATTTAAAAAATATATATATTTTTTGTTTGGAGTGGGAGGGGACGGTACCCGTACCCCACCCCTTGCAGTCCTCAAAGGACTGCGCATAGCATCAAGGGACTGTTGCATCAGCAGTCCTTTGGACTGTTGTACACAGTCCCTTGGGGAAACTGTGTCCTCCCTATGGGAGGTACACAACCCATGTGGGCTTTGCCTTATTTTTTTAAAAAAATTAAACAAAATAAATTTTATATTATATTTTAATTCAGATTCTTTTTAAATTTGAAAATTAGAGTTATTAAAATTAATTTATATATGTATAGTGTGTGTGTGTGTGTGTGTGTGTGTGTGTGTGTGTATAGAATAGATAATTAATTGAGAGGTATTATATTCTCAATGATTATTTAAAACATGTTTATATTTTATTTTTAGTTAAAAATAAATTAAAAGTGAATGATTTATTAGATTTATTTATATGTCTTTTATTAGTGAAATTAATTGAGAAAATTAGTGATTGAATTTGTAGAGAAAATTCTTGTGTGCGATGATGACTGTTTGACTTAAGGATTTATGTTATTAAATCATTCTTTGATTCTGAATAAATAGTAGGTTTATTTTATGGAGTTCGTTATTGAGACTTTTGTGTTGAGTTAACTTGAGTGTTTATTTATTTGGTTAACTTAAATATGAGTTATGGGGTTGTCATTGAACTTCTATAGGTTATGAAATTTAGTGTAATTAATTAGGGTTTTTAGTTCTACTTTCCTTGTAGATGTAATTTTGTGATTACTTTGAGTTTCGTTCTTTTGTTAAGTTACTATGTTATAAGAGTATGGCGAGATGGTTTTTACCTCGTGAATCTCTATCCTACGTTTTGGTGAACTTGAGAGTTCAATTCCTCATGTTTTGTGGTATGTTAGAGAATTCTAGGGAGAGTGGCTCTATGTGGGCGCCGATGCACAAAGGGGTTGTCAGGATAACCCACAGTAGAGTTAGAGTAAAAAGTGAAAACCTAACTAATTAATTAGGGGATGGGTAGTTAAACACTAATAGATAATGATAGATACCTCGCTCACCTATTAGGGCTATCAAAGACTAAAGGTGGTCGAGAAGGCCGTGGTTGGAAAAATCGTGATCTCGTTCCCACAAGTAATGCACGATTCCGCATGAGTCACCCTATGGGGTGGCGCCTTGAAATAGGCAGTCAGGATAACCATAGATGGAGGTGGCACCTTGTGATAGGATGTCAGGATAATCCATGAAGGCCATGCAATGACACTCTCCTCTAGCTTTCCCCTTAGTCATTTTAAACTGAAATCCTCTGGAAGTAATTTATTGTTTTGACTTGGAGTCATTTGTTGTCATGTTATGTTAGTAGATTTATGTTGTCACATTCCCTTTTTGTATGAATTTTTTCCATGATTGGTGTTGAGTCATATGTGTTACTTTTGATGTCTTGGTCGGGAATCCTTTCTTAACTACTCCTAGCACGGGGGTGGTCGGGTGGAACGTGCTTCGCACCCCGTTGGGTTTCCCATTCCGTAGTCATATTTTCAGTGCAGAGATTGTGGTGATAGTTTGTTCCAAATTTATGTATTTTCAGATGTATACATTTATACTCTATTCATATCATGTAAATTGTATTGTAACTCACCCATGTGTTGGGATAATGTATCTTGTAACTTGGATAATTGGTTATTGGTATTTAGCTTGTATCATGATGTATTGTTATAACTCACTTTGTAATTTGAAACATTATTCTCAGATGTAATTATATATATATATTTGATGTTGATATGTTGAGTAAATTAGTATTCATTATTTCCAAGTTTTATTGGTTATGTAATCTTGTTTAGCATATGTGGTTCATTCTTATTTTTATGCTTAGCATTTATCACTTTTATATGAGAGCTCATATCCGTGCAATGAATGTTGGATTAGTTAAGTTTGTTATTGGGTAGTTAATGTAATGTCTCTTCGTGTACCCCAAGGGACTTAGGAGTTTAGTATGTATTTGTAATTATGCTAGTTGCAATTGATAACATAGTACTTCTACTTTATGTTTAAAAAAAAAATTGTTGTGTAGTTAGTTGTCCTTTGGGGTTTGTGTGACGGGGCGTTACACAACCTAGAATGTACAAGACTATTCCTCAAAATGTATTGTTATATCCTGGATTTGTACCCTATTGAATCTGAAATTCAACTATCTGGTGAAAACATCAGAATGGTCCCAAGGTGTGGGTACCTCAAACGAGACCAAACCTTTGGAGAAGGTCAGCTTCCTAGCTGGTTATGACCTAAATTACTTCACTATTCTACTAATTGACAAGGAAAAGGGAAAATAAAACATAAACTGAAAACTAAAAGTGGAATTTAAAAGGTGATAGTCCAAACCTAAAAGGATTATGAAACTCATAATTTCATGCACTTGCTACAATGACAAAAATTATATTTTCTTTACTTATTACTTTAGACTTTTGCATAAGTGCTTCACAAAAAGGTCCTAGTTCTTAGAGTCCTAGGAGGAAAATAACTCCAAATCTAAAATCCATTCATACCCTTTTGACATAGTTTGTAACCTGCATTAGCATACTTTTTTCATAAAGGTTCTAAACCCTGAGACAAAGTTATAAGGAAATAGACATTACCTCACAAATGACTTGATCAATCATTTGAATTTACGCAATAATGCAAAGAACAAGTAGGAAAAATCTTCAAGTCAATGATATTCAAGGCCTTCAGTGTATTTCATATCTAGAACATGAGTTACAAAATCATGCTAAAATTTGACCAAGGACTCCCAAAGTCACTAAGTTCAAATATACATAGAGAAGATTTTAGTACAATGAGTCAAAAGAATGACTATATCCTCAACTCCCAAGTAGTTGCACAAAAATAGGAACCAAAAACTTCCTTGGGTCAGATGCCCCCAAAAATCCAAAAATCTAGTAAGTAGATTCCCTCCAAATGAGCTCCCATGTGTGGAAAAAGCTAAGTTTGACCACACCAAGCATCTAGGCATGCAAAACCACCCCTATTTTCTCTGCATAACCTCCAACAAAGTGAATAAAATCCCCCCTATATGCTCTCCATATTTTGGCTACCCCTTTCAAATAACCTCCATTATCCTTACACTCCATGATGCCTTCTTCAAATCACATGACACATGTAAGGTATATAATCTATTTTTCACTTAACATAGCCATATGAATTAATGATTTATAACAAATATCATTTAAGTAAAATGTGCTTTACAATTATTTAAAATCAATGCAATACCACAAAACCTCCTAATCGACCTTAAATATTTCAAAGCAAACAAATAAGTCGAAAGACTTTGCATTAGCATACAACGCTATATGAGAAATCATAAGGCATAAGACAATAGTCTTAGCGCATGGGATTCATTAGCTAGAATTTCATTTTTATAAAAAACTTGGAAAGAAAAGCCATCTCCCTATGTCGGCTTCATTAGGGTTGCAAACCCTAAATAAATAAAAAATGCAAAAGGTAAAGTTTGGCTTCTCATTGTTGCTTGACCCTTCTGGAAACTCATGGAGTTGACACTAGGGTTTGATGGGAGCCTTGCACAGGGTTTCCATGATAATTTATGTGATTTCAGAGGCATTTTCTTGCATTTTTCTGACAAAACACGACCTCCTGAAGCTTGGGTAAGGATTCTGGAAACATATTTTTCCTTTTCCTTTTCATTTTCTGCAAAAACAATGAAAGAATTGCTTGTTTTGAGTTTACTATGTAGAGATAATGTACATTTTCAAGTCCTTTTGTGCTTTACTATGTATTTTAACTTGAGTATCTTGATAGAAGCTCGATTTTCCTTTGGAAGTTACTCTTTTGATTTGCAAAAATACAGAGTATCATTTGCTTACATGGTTGCAGCCATATACACTATAGATTTCAAAAGATCTCCATACTCGAGCCATTATGGGTTTTCACTATCTGGTGTCAAGGGTTTTATATTCTCTATTTTCTACTTCTTTTGCAAAGAGAACAAAGGTCTTTTGTTTCAATGGCCACCATATTCATATTTTTTGGGTTTAAAACCCTCTAATGGCCACAACTATTCATACTATAGGTACCCATTTCTTGTACAAAAGGAAAACTATTTTCTTCTAGTTGTTTTAAAAAAAAATGTGCCCTCATAGTTCTTCTTTATACATTCTATTTTTTTTATTTTGAAAATATGGCCATAGCCCAACCTCTTACACAAGTTCTAGGTTTTCTTGTATGCATTCCATTTCACTTCTCAATGGCTATGTTTGCATTTCATTTTTTTTAGATCTCATAGTAGTTTCTTAGCAAAATGATCGCCATTTTGAAGACTTCATACATTTCATGCATAAGAATAACATTCTTGCTGCGATTGTCTGGGATTTTTTTTGTGCAAGAAAATGAGGGTTTTTCATTTTCCTCTTTGTCTTGTGTAAAAGAGATTGATTTGAGCTGATCTAGAACAAGTAGAATAATGAACCTTGTGAAAGAAAAAAAGCTTTAACACTTTACTTTACCATTCATTGAGTTTAGAAACCCATTCATGGCTGTGGCTATTCTTGCAAAGAAAACCCTACATGCTTGTAGTTGTCTCAAAGTTTTGTGTTGTGAGATTGTATTTGAAAAGGTATGGTAAAATGATGTTGACTTAGAAATATTATACTCATTATCCCTTCCTTCAACAAATATCTCATAAGCAACAACCCTGTTCTTGACAAATTCAACATCCTTATCTATGTTGTCCTTACATTTCACCATGTGAGGAAATTCTCTTATGTTGTTCAAAAGTATTTGCTTATAGTGTATAAATTTGTGAAATCTAGACTGTGAATGTATTGGAGACCAAGTATTTGCATCACTTCCCTTTGCTTGAAATGGCTTCCACCATTCTATGCATTGTTTTTACATTTTTATGGCAATCTTGTGATGTTTGATATAGTATTTTATTTCTTACTATGTAACTTATGTCTATCCTTGAATGTAGGATACTTGTCCTCCCTATGAATGATCTACTTTTCTTCTCTCTTAAAATGAATGTCATGTCACTCTTTAAAAAATCACTGTAGGTTGTTTTCTTCTTTTGTAGTACCACTGTGATATGCGTTGCTCAATGGGTTTCTTGTTCAATTTTCTCAATATATTGTCTCTGTGTTATGCGCTTATGCTACAATTTTTGGTCAAAAAACTATGTTCATCTATAGCTTCTTTTTTCCTTAAAAAGCATGGCACCAATAACTTGCATTGTGAATTTACCCTGTTTCATGCTTTGATCACTTGTCAAAATTTCAAAGTTATGGCATGTACTCTATTCAATCTGCCATATGTGCTTCTGTACTAAGTTTTTTCTTACACTTAATCACGCAATTTTGACTATTTTTGAAAACAATGATGGCCAAGCTAAAAGGAAATGTTAGTCAAACATGCATATTTTTTCTTAGCTATCTTTACTATGCTCTGAAGTCATAACTTATCCATTCAGTAATTTATCATTTTTGCAATAGTATTACTATTTCTTTATAAATTGTTGAACAAATATTCATTTCACTTGTCATTGATAACTACTCCCTCTAGATAACTTATACAAGTATCTAGCAATAGTTGATGAATCTCTATGATGACTATCAGAAACACATGTATCACACTGTACTTTGCAATCTTTTTTAATACCATGATATTGTATGCATCCTTAATGATTTCCTTGAACAAGTATATGTCACCTATGATAGTGACTTAAATCTCACTATCATAGATGATGCATGGTTACTTGAGGGAACCATAAGGAGATTAATTACCTTTCTATGATTCTACAAAGCACAACAAGGAAGCATGCTAGGATCAAACCTCATGGGAGCCACATTTTACTCCACATGCTGTAATTTGATGAAACACAGTAACACGGATTTCACCTATACCTACACAAGAAGAAAACATGTTAGATAAAAAATAGGCATATGATGGATGTGTTTGATCATGCTCTTTGTTTTCCTAGACATCAGTAATATGATAGTTGTTTTAATGCAGATCAAGGTCAAGCTATATGTTTTCAAATGTTTGCAGATATATGGATTAGTGATCTTTCATTGCTCTAAGAAAACTTCATCTCACTCATGCAGGAAACCTAGGAGAAACAAAGAGAAACAATTTGAGACTGGAATAACATGAAGGACTAGAATTGATGCAGGATAAACTCAATGAGAACTTTTCATTCAAGAAATGATAGGTCACCCTTCTCTATATGTGCATTTCTTTTCTACAAATGTATAGTTTTTCTTGTATTTTCATTAAAAGAGTTAGTCTCACGGCTTGTGTGAGACCTTATCCATTTGCATTATCAATAAAGATTAATTTTCTTGAAAATATTGTGCACTTTCTCATATGTTATATGTATCTGCATAAATGCAATCTAGTAATGTAATCTTCTAATTTTGTTTATGCACATGAATGTAATATAGCAGAAATAAAATGTACCTTACTCTTCATTTGAAAATCACAAAATCTCTACCTAATTAAGCTATTAGCAAAAATAGGTAACATTTTTGGAGACATCTACTATATGTTTTCCTACTAAACATCATACCAGTTGCCTAAAGCTTATCCATTGGGCATTGAGTCACCTAAAAGTTAACACAACTTGAAAACAACTCTCAAAAAAAAATTGTAACTCAACAAATTAGTGCAAAAGACCTTGAAAACTTATTTAGACACCAAAAATTCAAAAGAAAAACTACTAACTGTGCTAAACAAAACTTAGGGAAATTGAAAACTTGCATCTAAACTACAGTGCAGTAGCACTTATTGAAAACAAAAATCCTAATCTAGCATATACAAGTAGATCAAACCTCAAAACACCATGTGAGATGTATCCCATTAACTAGGATACGTATAATTTCTCCATCCATCTTTGATAATTGGAATGCATTGTGCTCCTTGCATTCTATAATAAAAAATGGGCCACTCCAAAAGTTATCAAACTTAGTGTGCTTTCCTGACCTGCTTCTCAATTCATCCCATTTGAGTACAACATCACCCTCTCTGAATATTTTGGGTGTTGCTTTCTTATCAAATACTCTTTTTTTTTGAAGCTGATGATACTCCAAGTATTTCATTACTTTATCTCATCTCATCTAGCTCTATGAGCTAAGCTTGCATAGCTAACTACCATTGGGTCCTCTTCCTCAAACATCTCAAGTTGGTGCATAATATCAAGAGATAGAATCTCCATAGATAAAGGTAATCTTTCTTCCTTACCATAAACCAACACATATGGGGAGTTCCCAATGGACTACTTGGGAGTTATTCTATCTTCCCATAGGAAATATTTTAAGTTGGTGTGCCAAGTTCTCTGGTTATCCTCCATGATTCTTTTGATGATTCTTATCAGGTTCTTGTTTGTTGATTCTTCAAAACCATTACCTTGAGGGTAATAGTTTGATGAAGTATTCAATAAATGTCATTCCTGACAGCCCAATCACTTACTATGAGTCCAACAAATGGTAAATCATTATCTGAAATGATTGATTCAGGTACTCCAAACCTGGTTACTATATCATCATAGAAGTTTAAAACAACACTTTCATTGGATTCTTTCAAAGCCACTACTTCAGTCCACCTTGTAAAATAATAAGTTGCAGTGAGTACCCACCTGTGACCTACACAAGCAGGTGGATTTATAGGTCCTATAAAATCAATGCCCCATTTCATGAAGGGTTTTTCCACTTGAATTGGTTGTAAAGGAAAATCTAACAACCTCCATTTTTTTTTTGCAAAAATTACACATTTTACACATTTTCCTGCCCAAGCATGGGAATCCTTAAAAATATTAGCCAATAATAGCTAGCTCTCATTATCTTCCATGTAGTAGTTCTTGGGGAAAAATGACCCCCAGTAGTTCCATCATGGAACTCATGAAGTACTTTATCTACCTGATCATGATCAATGCACCTTAACAACACACCATTAAGGTCCTTTCTAAAAATAACTTTATCAACTAGAATATAAGGAATAGACTACAATCTGAAATATCTCCTTTTAGCCTTATCTAAACCTAGTGGTGTAAACCAATATTTTGACACTCGTAATCTTTGTTGTCCTTCTAGGGTTTTTCACCTAAAAGGGGAAAGATTGGGCCAAAATAGAATGTATGCATTCAAAGATTGATGTGATGTGGACATAATGTGCCTAGATGAGATGAAATAAATGCAAAAAATGAACAAAAACTATTAATTATGAATGCCAAACTAAGAAATATGAATTGTTTGAAAACACAGTGTTGTATACAAATGTGAACTAGAAACATGAACAAACAAGAACATAATTTCATGAAACTAAATGAGGTGCATTTGGATGATGAAAGCATATCTAGGAAGGTTTTGGAATTCTATAGAATTCACTATTGAATCCCACTAGGACTCATTGTTCACGGATGGTGAATTAGTCATATTTCTAGTAAAATCTACCAGAACAGGTTTAGGGTTGTCGGGAAGACAAAACTTCAGAAAATTCTTTTTCAGCTTGGAAATGGGACTTATTTTCCATAGATGGAGAATTATTCCACCTAAAACTTTCTAAACACTGATACATTTCGATCAATTTTTTGACGACGGGTCGTCGAAATTCTGACGACCCGTCGTCGAAAAATTGATCAAAATGTATCGGTGAAAATATCAAAGTTCAACTCTATGGGTCATGGTCTGCACTTTTCTTCCTGACATCTTGTTGGATTTGAATCTAGAAAATCTAACGGGAAAGTGGTCTCCAAGCTTCAAATAGGGTTATGTTGACTTTGATGACTTTGAAACACCTTTTTGACACCTTTCTCATTGAAAAATATTCCTACAAGACCTGCAAACACACGGGAAAAGAGGGGGAAAAGGGTTAAGGTTAGAGTATAGGGGTTTTCCTTCATCAAACCCCAATTTGGTAATCAAACCCTTGATAATGAAATGAAATAAGAAGGAATGATGAAAAAATAACATGCAAATTTCATAAACTCATCAAACCCTCGATGTTGAAGTTTTGAAGATATTTCAATGGTTGCTCCAAGATGCTTGATAATTGCTTGATTGAATGATGCTATGATGCTTAAGTGAATGCTTAGATGGATTGAATGCATGAATAAATGGGGGTTAAAATGAAAGGAAAATCACATATTTATACACACTTATTCCCTAATTTCTCAAAAATAAAACATCTGAGGCCAACCTTAGGTCTTTAGGAATAAAAAGCCACCAGTAATTTAAGTTTATTTTTATTTTTGTGCTAAGAGGGTCTCATTCACCCCTAGTGGAAAATGGGTCCCACTTAAGACATGTGAATGGATGTCAGAAATTATATTGTATTAAATGATGTTTTTTAGGTTTATATTCAAAAATACACTTAATTAAGGCATGTAAATGCATAAAGCATAAGAAAGGTGTATTTGGTGATGACAAGTCTAGAAAAGCATGAAAGTTAGTTACAAGACTTTACAACACTTTAAAATAAGACTTGGTAAGTGATAAAAATGGGTTATGTAGGTGAATTATAATAAGAAGAGTCTAGAAAAGTGTGAAAATGTCCCACAACACTTCACAACACCTTTACAAGACATTATAAAGTGTTATTGATTCATAAAGATTCAAGACCTAATGTGAATATCTGGGCCACATTGCAACATTAAATCAAGGAAAAATTAAGCCAAATAAGCACAAGGAGGGACAAAATAAGAGAAAGTAGAAGAGTTACTTTAGTGAGAGGATGAACTTGCTTCAAACTCACACTAAAGTAGCTAGATACACAATCAAGAGAGATCTGAATGCACTAATGCTTGGTGAGATGAGACAACATCAATCAAGAGGGATGATTAAACCCTGAGGATCAAGATCCCATTGAAAACCAAACATAAGCACAAAGGAACACACAAGAAAATGATGAAAAATAATGAAAGCAAGAAAGGAAAGCTTCGATTGTTTGTCTAGCTCATTGTGGATTAGATCCAGGCTGCTTGTTTGGAAAATGCATACTCAGTTTGGGGCGATATAACTCATGGTCATCCATTGGGTGAGAAGGCCCAAAAGGTGAGAAACATACACTCATGGCTGGTATGTACTCACAAACACACAGGTGAAAATGGGGAAAGTCATGCCTCACAATGGGATTCTCACTCAACCATACTAAATTTATACCTCCTGATAACCTTAATAAGGTGCCACAAAATAAAATGTCTTTTGTGCTTCATGAGAAAAGAAAAGCTTCGTATGATTAGAACTCATGAAAAAATGCAATGGCACCATAGGCATGCAGGATGTGTTATGCAAGGTGGCCATGTAAATGGAAAATGAAACATGCAAAAGAATGTTCAAAGGAGTCTTGCTTAATTCATGTGAGGTCTATGACTTAGGGAACATTGTCTCTAATATCTCCAAGAGAGGACCAATCAAATAATAGAATATTTACAACATAGGGAATGCAATGGGTCACATCATGCCACCAAGAGGAATGTAATATGTTGAGATAGATCATGCTCGTGAAAGACATCACACCCAATGTCATCCACAAAGTGGAAAATGCATCGTATAGAAAAAGAAGGCTACACTAAGAACCAAGAAAAAGAGAAAAATGAAAAATGAATAATGCCAATGTATGTCCCCACTTTGAAGAAATTACTACACACCATTCTATGAGCAATTACTTTAAAATAAAAAATTAAAAATGAAAAAATAAATAAGACATGAGAGCCAACTTGGAAAGCCCCTGTGCCAAGTCATATGTTTCTAAGTGAGGTTGTGTCATGTGAGAGAAAAAGGAACAAAAGAAAGAGGTGTTTCACCCAAGAAGGAACACACCAAACACATAAGGGATCTATGGATTTTGGGTTAGCATGTTCTTTGCTACAATGTTTTGATCAAAGAGCTTGGAACTGTCATCATTCCCCAAATACACATAGAACTAGAAGAATGACACAAAGAGAAGGAAAACAAAGAAAAAGAAAGATCTGTTTTGGGTCAACATGGAAGAGACATAAGATGTGTCGATGCTTTGCATCATCCCCAAAAGGAAAACATGAGCAAAGGAAAATGAATGAAAAATGGAAAAGCTTTTGGGTCAACATGAGAGAGACATTTTGGTCACAATTCCTTGCGTCATCCCCAAATGGAAAATGGAAAGACCTTTTGGGTCAACATGGAAGAGATATAGGGTGTCTCAACACTTTGTGTCATCCCCAAAAGGAAAAAACAAAACAAAATCAAAAAATAAAAATAGAAAGAACTTTTGGGTCAACATGGAAGAGACATAGGGTGTCTCAACGCTTTGCATCATTCCCAAAAGGAAAACACAAAACAAAAGAAAAGTATGAAATATAGAAGAATGAAGGTACAAATAGAAGAATGGAACAAAGAGAGAGAACATCAAGCATCATGTTATGTGGGAGAACGATATGCACATACAAACTCAAAAGAAAGATAAAATAAAAGAAAAATACAAAAGGCTAGCAAGGTGAATAAAAGTCAACCATCTAACAATTCATCTGCCTCCCAATCATGTTTGGAAGGTGGAAAACTAGCTAGAGGGACAAGGGCAAGGGCCAAACTAGGGGAAGTACAAGGTTCTACACTTGATGTAGGATATTTGTCATGTAAGCTCATGGAAGATGAAAATAATGTATTCAAATCATTATGTACCTCTCCATCAATTTTAGTGATCTCATCATCGTCATCCAGATTGATCATAACTAGAGGACAAATGCCAATGCCCAATGATGGGTGTATTATGAGTTGTGGTTATTGTATTGGATGATTTTGTTGTGATTGGGGAGGAGGGTCATTAGGCATTTCTTTTGTCATGTGTAGATTTTGATTTTTGTTGTTTTCTTCAGTTTGTAATTGACAAGCAAGGAGACAACGTCGATGCCTATGCTCCCTAGCACCTCAGTTTCTTTTGATTCTATTTTGAAGTTGTGTTGGTGTAAGAGTGGATTGATCCACCATAGGCTCCTTTTTTTCCCTAAGGAGAGGAACAAAAGGAACCATAGGAGGTGGGTGAATCACTTTCTCTTTTACTTCATAAAAAAATTTTATGCGAGGGGGCATGATGGGGTTGGTTTCATTATCTCTTAGGCATTTAGACAATGAAGGTGAAGTGTTTATTGGTTGATTTTGATTTTCTAGTTTAGGTTTAGGTTGAAGCATTGTCTCATCTAGGATGGGAGTGTTATAAGTGGATGGGAATATGTTGCGAAGAGACAATTCGGCTATTCATTTGGCTTTGAATTTTTCATAGGAAATGAAAAAGAAGTATTTGTGGGGTGTTATGGGTTCCATGGGTTCATGATAAAAGGATTCTAAGGAGAAATTTCCTTTAGAAGACAAAGGGTTAAAGCCACTATGGTGAACAGTGAATATGTCATCGTCATGCAGAAACTTTAGACATTTGTGTATGACTGAAGGGAAAACATGCATTGAGTGAAGTCATGGGAGGCCTAGCCACAAATGAAACTGATTTGATTGTGGGATGATGGAGAATGTTACATCCATTTTCTTAGGTCCTATATGTAATGGAAGGACAATCGATCCTATCATAGGGCATGCAAAACCATTATGTGTTTTGATCCATTCTCTTGGTTTGTCATAATCATCTAGATAAAGATCATGTAATACCAAAAATTCGTTAGTGATCACATTCTTGCCACATGCGGGATCTATGAGTATCCCATTAGTGGGCTTATTATAAATATGGCCAGCTATGTAAACAGGACCATTAAGAAGATTTGGAAGGATATCCTTAGCAGAGAAAGTAATATCAAGATATTTCTTAGGTTGGCCCTTATGAGGGATAACGTCTATAACACTTACCATATCATGCATAGTATTAATAGAAGTGGTATGTGGAATAGGATCATGATGTTCAATAGTTGTATGAACATTCATCACATCATTGTTTTGAGTTTCATTGGATTTGATGAATGACACATTATGTTTGGTTATTGAATTGGTAAAAAATTGCAAATTTTGATTGGGTGGGGCAACAAATGTATTTCCTTTAACCTTAATAGTGGAAATGGATAGACGGCCAGAATCAATGAGGTCTTGCACTATGTGCTTAAGACACTTACACTATTCTATGTCATATCCATTTTGTCTCTGATAATGGCAATAAGTGTTAGGTTCAAAGGCTGGATATAAAGGTTTAGTTGGATCCAGTGGTTTGATAGTAGGTAAAGTAATCATTTGTTGCTGCAATAGTTGGGACATGGTGATATGAAGAGTGTTTGGTAAAGGTGTAAACTATATTTTTTGATCACCATAAGTAAAAGGTATCACGAATTTAACAATTGTTACTTGGTTTTTAACGAGTTGAGGTGGTTGTTGAGGATGGGGCTTGAATTGTAAGAATTCTTTGTTTGGTTTTCTAAAGGGTTGTGAATTTTTTGGGTCGAAATGTTCAAATTTTTTAGTTCGACTAGTAGTGGACTTGGCATCACGACTAGTAACTAAATTGTGATAGTCACAAAGGGTTGTACATAAATGCATGAAAGAGGGAAATTTCATTATGGTTAGTTTATCTTGGATGTGGCCTTGTAAATTTTCAATGAACATATTTTGCAGATGTGGATCAGGAACCTTGACATCAATTTGGGCATATAGTGACTGATAGCATGAGATGAAATGAGTTACTTTTTCATCCACATTCTGTTTACATCTCATTAGATGAGCCAATGTATTTTTGGGAGTCATGTACACTTGAAAATGATTGATAAATGCATCAACTAGTTCATTGAATGAACGAATTGAATTTTTTGGTAATGATGAAAACCACTCCAAGGTAGTGTCCTAATTTAAAGTCCTAGGAAATAGTTTGGGAAACCATTTATCATCAAGAACAAAGTCACTGCATAAGGATTTGTAAGCATTAACATGATTAGTAGGATCTCCCTTCCCTTTGTACTTCTGAAATCTAGGTATATCAATTCCTTGTGGCATTGGTGTTCTTAATATTTCCAAAGATAATGGGATGCTATGGACATAATAGGTGGGTGGTGCATTTTGACTATGTTTTATGGTTGATATTTGTTGTTGCATGGAGGAGATGGTTTGGAAAATTTGCATGATGAGAGGGTCAGTGTAAGTGGTATGAGGTGGAAGAGAAAGTGGTGACAGAGTGTATGTAGGGTAGGGAAAGTGAATGGAATACTAATAGATGGTATGGTGGAAGAGGAGAGAACATTCGATGCCACATAAGAATCAGGAATGCTAGCAAGAATAGTTGAGGAAGGAATCACATTGGTAACCTATTGCATTGTGGTTGTGACTTGGGGAGTGGTATAGGTAGGTATGGATGCTATTGTGGAAGGAGGAGGAGTGTTAATTCCTCCTTGACTAACCATAGTGTTGGTTGGTTGAGATGTACTAGAGGTGGAAGGAATATGTTTATGGTATATCTCAACAATTTGTTTCATAATTTCTAAGCCTTCATTACATTCAAGAAGATAATGGATTTTTTCTATAGTAGGAATTGTGATGGTTGAAATGTTTTCAAGACACATGTTTTGTTGTAAATGTGCTAAGTCCTCATGAATGTTAATGATCTTGTCTTGCAGAATGTGATCATTTTGTGTGTCAATTTGCATGTTATGGGAAGGAAAAGCATTGCTAAAAGTGGGATCCATGCCTAATGTACTATTTTCAACACCAAGAGTAGTAGCCCGAGACAACCCAAGGTCCACAATGAGTGTGTTATCACAGGATGCCATGAGTCATGAACTTCTCACTAAAGTATTATCAATAGAGCACCAAACACTCATACAAGAGCTACTAAAGGTGGGGTGGATTCAAATGAAATGAAAACTAGGAGAAATAAAATGCTAATAATAGAAATTATAGAAAATGTAACAGAGATGTAATAACAAAAAATAAAAATGCAAAAAATTCCCAAAAAATGCAATGCAGAATGTGCAACTAGACTAATTCGCCCAAGGTGGAAAATGAGTTGCAAATGAGTCTAGGGCTGATTTTTTTAAAAAAATTTCAGAAATTATAAATGCAATTTGATGGTTTTTAGATTTTCTTATGCAAAACTATGATGCAGATGCAAAATTTCAATGATTTTAAATGAGTGAAAATGCAAAAATGAAAACTATATGATCTTTTCACTAATGCAATTTTTAAAACCCTACGATGCAAAACAATGAAAAACCTAATGCAATTTTGATGCAAGCTAACCGTAGGATGTGAATGCACTTGAAATTAGAAGTAAAATTTTTCTATAGATGGGTTCACCAAACTGTAAACAAATATTTTGGCAGCCGTAATTATCTCTGTTGTCCTAGGGATTCTCACCTAAAAGGGGAAAGATTGGGCCAAAATGCAATGTATACATTCAAAGATTGATGTGATGTGGGTGTAGTGTGCCTATATGAGATGAAATAAATGTGGAAAATGAACAAAATGTATTGATTATGAAAGGAAAACTAAGAAATATGATGTGTTTGAAAACACAGTGTTGTATGCAAATAGGAACTATAAACATGAACAAACAAGAAAAAAATTAATGAAACAGAATGGGATGTGCTTGGAGGCTGAAAGTAGATATGGGAAGGTTCTGGAATGCTGTAGAATTCACTGTTGAAGCCAATTGGGACTCATTCACCATAGATGGCGAATTAGTCTTGTTTCTCGTAAAATATACTAGAACAGGTTTCAGGATGTCGGGAACACAAAACTTCATAAAAATATTTTTCTAGCTTGGAAATGGGACTCATTCACCAAAAATGGAAAATTAGTCCTCTTGTAGATTCCTAAAAAATCAAAGGTCAACTCTGTGGGTCCTGGTCTGCACTTTTCTGCCTGACAGCTTGCCAGATCTAAATCTAGAAAATCTGACAGAAAAGTGGTCTCCAAGCATCAAATAGGGTTATGTTGACTTTGATGACTTTGCAACACCTTTTTGACACATTTCTCCTTAACAAATCTACTTACAAGACCTACAACACACACATGCAAAGAGGGGAAAAGGGTTAAGGGTTAGAGTATAGGGGTTTTCCTTGGTCAAACCTCAATTTGGTAATAAAACCCTTGATAATGAAATGAAATAAGAAGGAATGATGAAAAAATAACATCCAAATTTCATAAACTCACCAAACCCTTGATGTTGAAGTTCTGAATATATGTCAATGGTTGCTATAAGATGCTTGATAATTGAGTGATTGAATGATGCTATGATGCTTGAGTGAATGCTTAGATGGATTGAATGCATGAATGAATGGGGGTTAAAATGAAAGGAAAATCACATATTTATACACACTTATGCCCTAGTTTCCCAAAAATACATCACAGTCTGAGCTTAGGTCTTTAGGAATAAAAAGCCACCAGTAATTTAAGTTTATTTTTATTTTTGTGCCAAGGACTCATTCACCCCTAGTGGTGAATGGGTCCCACTCAAGGCATGCGAATGGGTGTCAAAAATTATATTGTATTAAATGATGTTTGTTAGGTTTACATTAAAAAATACACTTAATTAAAGTCTATAAGTGCATAAAGGGGCCAAATAAATAATAAGAAAGGTGTATCTGGTGATGACAGGTCTAGAAAAGTGTGAAAGTTAGTTACAAGACTTTACAACACCTAAAATAAAACTTGGTAAGTGATAAAAAGGGGGTATGTAGGTGAATTATAATAAGAAGAGTCTAGAAAAGTGTGAAAATGTCCCACAACACTTCACAACACCTTTATAAGACATCATAAAGTCCTAATGATTCATAAAGATTCAAGACCTAATGTGAATGTGTGGGCCACATTGTAACATTAAATCAAGGCAAAATAAAGCCAAATAAGCACAAGGAGGGACAAAACAAGGAAAAGTAGAAGTGTTAATTTTTTTGTGTCCATAGGTGGAAACTCAACAGTCTGCCAGAAATGAGTCATATCATGTACCCAACTTGCACCCAATGTAGGTGTATCATTCTAAGGGTCATCATTAGTGACCAAAAAAATCTTTGTTTATGCCTTTTCCTAATTTTTAGACCCTATAGATAGTTGTTCACGCAACCCTTTACCCCTTACAAACTTAGTTACCTTAATGGCTATATCATACTCCATAACCTTTGTAATCCAGTTGACCCTCTTTTCATTCAAGTCCCTGCTTAACAAAACTTCCTTCACACTAGGGTGAGAAACCATTAGATGTATCTTATTGTTAGAAATCAAGGGCTTAAATTTTTTCAGACTTCTGATAACAGCTAGAACATGCTTTTCCACAAAGGTATAACTCTGTTCATAATCCTCTAAACCTTGACTTAAAAAGGAAATGGGTTGTTCTAAACCATGATTATTTTGTTGTACCATCATTGTAGAAATTGAATCTATGCTACCAAAATAATACAAAATAAAATATTTTGAAAAAATTGGATTTACCAAAGTAGGAGTTGCTGATAAGGCCTTCTTGATAGCTTCAAAACTGTGCTTGGCCTCTTTGGTCTAGCTGAAACTTTCATTTTTCTTTAACATGGCAGTTAATGGCCTCAAAAGATTAGAAACATCTAGAATAAACCTTCTTAAAAAAAAATTCTTCCAAGAAATATTTGCAACCCCTTTTCATGATTGGGTAAAGGCAACTCTAAAATGGATTTCACTCTTTCAGGATCAATGGTGATCCCCTGTTTTGACACTATGTGTCCTAAAAGCTTACCTTCATGAATAGAAAAAATACACTTTTTGGGATTAAGGGATATACCAAACTCCCTACACCTCTCAAACACTTCTCTTAGATGGGAAAAATGCTCCTCTATATTTTTAGAGATAACTGTAATGTCATCAAGATATATGAGCACTAATTTATGAATCATCCCCTAAAATGACATGTACATGGCCCTCTGAAAGGTGGCACCAGCATTATATAAACCAAATGGAATTATTTTGTAGGCCATAATGCCCCACTTTGTGGTAAAATTACTCTTGTATTGGTCCTCTTCTTTAACTAATACCTAGTTGTAACCAAAATAACCATCAAGTAAGGAAAATCTCTCTAAACTAGCAACTACCTGAATGATATGCTCCATAGAGGGAAGTGGGTAATGATCTTTCAATGAGGCTCTATTAAGGTCTCTAAAGTCCACACATAGCCTATTTTTTTCATTTTTCTTCCTAACTAGTACAAGGTTAGAGACCCACAAAGCATGTTTGATTGGGAAAATAATGTCTCCCTCAATTAGCTTGGTCAGTTCTTTTATCATGAGGGGCTCAAGTTTGGGGTTTAAAGGCCTCTATTTATGACTAATAGGTTTGGTATTTGGCTCTAATTCTATGGTATGTTGGGCAATCTAGGGATCAAATCCCTTTAAATCTGAGTATTCCCATGCAAAAACATCTTGAAATTCTTGAAAAAGAGCAACAAAAGCTTGCTTATCTGCTTGTGAACATTTTTTTCCCAATTTTATGAAGCTTACCTTTAAATATCTCAAGCTCCTCATAATGTTCCTCCTTGACTTACATGTTGGTTTTTCTCTTTTTGAACTAATCATCAATGCTGAAGATAGATTCTAAGGTGACTAGACCCCTGGGTAGCTTGTTGGTTCTCAGCCGAATGATCTCATCATCATATTGTTGCCTGAGATTCTCCTGATTTACCACTAAAAACTCATCTTCTTCAAGTAGAAAACTCAACACCTACTCATCACTCTCGAATACTTGTCACTAAAATTTATTATTAGGAATAGAAGGCCTTACAACAACCTTAACATATTTCTACACTTTTCACTTTTTAATATCATTAGGTATATCAAACTGAGCACCTATTGCAACTAACCTATTTGTGTGTTTATTCTAATTCCCAGGAATTGAAATCAGATTAAAAGCATTGAATTCCTCTATCATATCCCAAACCCTATGCTTGTAAGATTTCAAAGCATCATTTTTAGTCACGTTCAAGCCTCTTATTTGATTGACTATCAATTCACTTTCCCCAAATACCTATTGTGAACCTAGATCATATACCTTAAAGAACACAAAAAATGAACACATTAAAAAAGTAAAATGCAAGTTAGAATATAGATTCCTCAAGAAATCCATTTGAATGCAAGAGAAAAGGAATAAAATGGAGAACAAAATAAGCTTAAAACAAGGATGTTGAATCCTATTCGAAAACAAATCAAAATCTTAATCTCTTGAGGGAGTTGGTGCCAATTTGATGTGAAAATTGGCCCTTTCCCAATTCCAATGGTGTGATGAAGATGATTTGATTAAGATTGTGATCCCTTTGTTGAAGATTGATGAATGCTCCAAGACAAAATCTGCATAACCTAGCTATAAAACTCAATGAGATGGATGAAGATTGCTATGAATTTGAGTATAGTAAGTTTACTCAAGTTGTGGATGATCAAATGAGGAATGAAGCCTCTTATTTATAGAATGTCCAGTTGAAGAGATGTCCAAAATGGAGCAATGTGGGACTAAAGATCCACCAATGACAAAGTGCCACTTGTCAATATGTGAATGGATGGAGGATGTGCAAGTTTTGAAGAATATGTCAATAAATGCATATAATTGAATTTTGAAATTGTTGAAATGAAATGTAAGAGGGAAAGAAAGTGCATTGAATGCCACTTGGCTCAAGGAAAAAGGAATTTCTAGGTGGAGTAAATGCCTTGTTGGAAGGAAAAAGTCCACTTTGATTTTGAATTCAAATTTGAGGAATATTCCTTTATTATGCCTTTTGAGAGAAAATAGAGATTTAATAAATGAATTAAATCTATTTTCTTGTGCAAGTTGAAAAAGCTAGAGGATGAGACATGAGAGGAGATTAAATTAATCAAGGTTAATTAATTTAATGAGAGATTAGAATGATGTGACATATTGATTTAGATTTATGGATTGATTTAAATCAAAATATGAGACGAATATGATTTCAAGGTTAAATAAAGTTTTTTATTTTATTTCACCAAGGAGATGATGTTAGATTAAACTAAATGAGGTTTTAATTTATTTAATTTAATGGACAGACTTTAGAGATTTAATCAAATAAAATTGATTATTTAATTAAATAGGGATAATTAGATTGGACTGATTGATTTAATTAACAAGAAAGGATTACTTAATTAGATAAATGATTTATTTAATTAAGAGAGGAACATTGATGAATTTAATCAAATAAAGGTATTCGATTAAATGCTTAGACCGAGGGATGACTTAGGATGAAACGATGTTAGTGGTCAAGATCAAATGTGTAATGTCAATCAGTATATTTTCCATGTCTACATTTTTCCCCTCTTTAAAGCAATGCACTCGTTGCGTTGGTTCAAAGAATAACGGTCTCGATCAAAAGCCAAAATATTTTTTTTGATTTTTAAAAATTGCCTCACTGCTACCCTGACGGAGGAAATTATGGTAGTATACTGCCCCCTCGAGAGATCAGATGAAAATTCTAATTTTTTGGATGATCTCACTAAAAAAAGAGGACAAGGTACCTGGCAGATCTAGAAAGGCTCTGAGAAATAAAAAAATGAGGTAAAATGCCAAAAAATGGTGTGAAATGACCTTTAGATGGACAAAAATGGAACTGAGGATCGCAAAAAACTAGTAGGATGGCCGAATGGGGTCAAAAAACCCTAATTTTCAGGCTTAAATAGGCTTCGAGGGGCCACTTCTAGTTCATTTGGACACATAGCCTTAAGATATTTCATAATTTTGAGGCTTGATACCTTGACGAGATGGCACAATGACAGCTCCCGTTGCATATCTCTGACCGAGTACAGACATACCAGCGACCTCCCAGCATCGGGGCACCGATATGTGATCCTTACCTGAGCTTCATTTTTCATTTTATGCACTTATTTATTGCTTTTAGAACTAGGTCATTTGCAGTGGTGCTATATAGAACCGCTCAAATTTCAAACTGGACCGCTCGGTCCTCCAAACTGAACTACCATCACAAGATGGACCGCCACGGTGGAGTTTGGAGTTTGAAAAGATTCCTCAAACTCCAACGCCTTTGTGAAATGGAGTGCTAGATTTCAAACTTCGATGCTGTGATGGACTTTAGAATTAGGGTTCGAGATGCTTAAGCAAAGTTCACCACTGTGGTGCAGTTTGGGATTTGAAGATGCCAGTGTCGCTATTTGCAAATTTCAAACTGTTAGAGTACAAAGATTTTAACTTAATTATGTTAATTAAGTTACCTTTATTCATCTCTTAATATTTCACTTTAGTTTTCATATTGTGACATTTAATAATTATATTAATTATTAAATGTCTACCTATTAGGGTTTCTTTAGGGTTGCACAATCTCCTTTTATAAGGATTGATCATTGTATTTTATCTCTCACTGATTAATACATTTTTAGCTTTTCGAGCACCTTTGCATTTTGTTTTGAATGTCTTCTTTCTGTGAGAGGTTATTTGCATGCAGGTGATCTTTGAGGTCTGTGAGGTCAGCTTTCACAACTTCAACATGGTATCAGAGCTCTAGATCTGTAGCTGCTTATGCATCTTTTGAAGATATCAACTTACAGAGTTTTCTTCTATGGAAGGGTTTCAAAAAGGAAACTTTTCTTATGCATCTGGGGGTCACCTATTTTTTTGGCCATTTTTGGACAAAACGGACCTGACCATTGAGTCTGCAGCATCCAAAAACCCCTATTTTCATATAAAAATTGTTAATTTTGGACATAGTCGTCCGACAAGGCAATTATTTTTTTCCCCAAGGCCATACAGCCCTAGGGCACACAGATCGAGGCACGAAACACATGAAAATTAAAAAAATTCAAGGTTTTTTTATTATTTGTGCACCACCAGTATAAAAGTTGGCCGCCACCCACCTGCCACCTGACAACCACCCCTACTCCACCCACCAGCCGCTTTGGGAAGCGGTGCCACCATAGGTCCGCTGGCTCCCTTCCCGCCACTAAGGTCTCAGCCCCCTTCGCCCAACCTCTGGTCATATTGGTGTCCAGGCGCCTGCGCCCAGCCCCACCGCTAGGTTTAGCCCCCACTATGATTCTATTAGGAACCAGGCTCTCCACCGCCAAGCCTCATACCCTAGCCCCCTAGTCATTGAGAGGACCAAGGGCCGAAAATTTTTAGCTCCCAGGGCTTGAAGGAGGCCTAATTGGGCTTTTTCAGGTGTTTTTAGTAATTCAGGCATAAAATGGGCATACAGTCTCCATTTTTCAAAAACGAGATACCATTGGAAAGCTGACTCCAAAGCCGATCTATTGGAGTAGGTATGGTTACTTGGTTTTTCCGTTTTGATGTTGTTTACCTTAGTCAAAGTTAGATCATGGTTTTTGCACTTTGGGGGGCATAACATTTGCGTCCAAGCTCTGTTTGGTGCAAACAAATAGGCGCCAGAAAGATGGTTCAGTGCTCTACACAATGATTAGACTTATTTTCCTAGATTCTACCCCAGGTATGTTTTATTCAGTATTTTTTGTTTTCACAGTTTGCTTAATTAGTTGGACGTTTTTGCACTTGGGAACCTCCTGTTTGCGTCATTAGGCTCTATTTCATTTGACATGTTGTGAGGTTAATTTTCTCATATTTTTTAATTTGAAGAGTTATCATGGGTTTTTCTACTCACCCTTAAGTTGTAATTTTGGAACAGGGTAATTATGAGTCATGGGAAAAGGGCATACTTACACATTGTAGGTGGCTTAATATTTTTCCTTATTTGTATGATCTCATACCTGAACCAACCACTTCAGAGGGAAAAATAGCTTGGCATATCATTAGAGATCACATAGTAGGACTTATATTGTCTAGTGTTGATGATGACACTATGTGGGCTATATCGAACATTGATTGTCCCCACCCACTTTGGACATGTCTTTGGGAGATCTATGGAGACCCCAATATCTCTCCATTCCCAGAGGATCCTGCTTTAGATTGTCTCTTACCCATTGCTTGGAGAGATAATGCACCCTTTGATCATGATACTTTAGAGGAGCTTGAGTATTTAGACACCCTTACATGTTTCGATGGATTAGAGTCTTTTCTCATAGTTCCTACTCTTCAAACTGAGATTATACATGTATCATTCATTGTTCCTAATGAAATCAGTATCGCCACATTGGCCCCTATGGATTTAGTTCAACATCATGACTATCTTGGTCATTCATTATCTGCTACATCATGGGATTCTTATCTTGCAGACACATTCTTGTTTGTTGAGTCTCACACTGCAGATCTTGAGGATTATTTTGAGGACATTCATCTCCTCTACCTTGATAGTCAAGTTATCACTGTACACCCACCATTATCCATGCATTTAGAGGTTACATTCTAGGATTCTCCACATCAATTTGGATTTGACATCATTTGTTTCAGTTCAGACAGAGAGATTCTTCAGCATCCTATCATGGCACACATCTTGAGACAGATTGGTTCATCACTCTTCACAGGGTTTCTTCAAGATCATCCTTTGGATCCATTTCTTCCCAAGGGGAGGAATATTATCTTCCGCTTAACGATCTCCTTTTGGATTCTACATCAAGAATCTACCATTGCGACATGAGTTTCTTCATTGTGGGGGGGCCTTCTTGTCTCTTTATATCTCTCCTATGAAGACCATTGTATATGTACTTATATGATAGAAGTTGTCTATGGGGGGCATCATGTAATCCACCTCCTATCCTTCTTTCATTAGTGCATTTCATTCTTTTCTTTTCTCTCTTTTGGGGGGGAGTTCTGTTCCCATGAGGTTTTATCCCTTTCTCCACTTTACAAAGATTTGGTTGTATCATGTACCTAATCAGGCCTAGTTGCAGGGACCCTTGTTTGCTTTGATGCATTGTAGTTACCTTTGCTTTCTTACACATGTTTGTAGTTGCACTCTTGCTCATCTTAAGAGGGGGTGTTAGAGTAAAGGTTTTAACTTAATTATGCTAATTAAGTTACCTTTATTCCTCTCTTAAGATTTCACTTTAGTTTGCATATTGTGACATTTAATAATTATATTAATTATTAAATGTCTACCTATTAGGGTTTCTTTAGGGTTGCACAATCTCCTTTTATAAGGATTGATCATTGTATTTTATCTCTCTCACTAATTAATACATTTTCAGCTTTCAGAGCACCTTTGCCTTTTGTCTCAAATGTCTTCTTTCTGTAACAGGTTATTTGCATGTAGGTGATCTTCAAGACAAACTGTGACACCTTCAGAGTTTGCGACGTTGGGTTAGTTTTTTGAAAGCTCAGGATAAAATTTCTTGATGATTTTAACATGGTGATCTTTCCTGATGTAGGAGGGAATGAGGGAGCTCTATTCTCATGAGCACAAATCGCTGGAGATATTCAGTTATTTGTGAGATCTGACTAACAGGGAGCAAGATCGACTGCGAGAGACGGGGCTATGGTACATTGCCTACACAGTACCCATGCGGACCCATCTTGGCATGATGTTTGCTCTTGCCAAGAGATGGCATAGTGAGACATCATCCTTTCATCTTCCCATTGGTGAGGCCACCATTACCTTGGAATACATGTGGCACATCCTTAGATTGTCGATACATGGTTGGTGAGTTATTTATGATCTAGATGTCAGACATGATGCTTTCCATGTATTCCTGGCTATAGAGGACATTATTTTTTGTGAGGGCTAGATAAAGTTGGAGCGCCATAGGATGCTCACGTCACCATTTCATCTAGTGATAGCTACCATCATTTTAGGTCTTGTTGCTCTTGATTGACGAGGCCAGTACTTTAGTCCTTGCTAGGGGATTTGCTAGGAGCAAATGGTTCGTGACATGCTAGTCCATTTTGCATGGGGTCCGATTCTTCTTGCCTCCCTTTACAGGGATTTACACAAGTATGCATACTTGGATGGTAGGTCACTTGGTGTAGGTGTCACACTCCTTCATGTCTGGGCATGGGAGCACATCTCGATTCTTTGGCTATGGATTGTTCCAGTGGTTTGGCACTATAGGGGCAGTGTGTCCTTCACACACACAAGTGAGCATGAGATCCCTCACTGGAGGAGGATCATTGATGATATGACAATGTTTACATGGTACCCATACCTTGGTCAGCTTGGATGGATCGATGATGTGCAACAATTATTCTTTGCCTACCAAGATCAGTTCATGCAGGGGTAGGAGCATACTATGATTGAGTGATATCTGCCCAGATGAGTTCAACGTTAGTTTGGGGAGGTTCAAGACAGGCTAGATGATGACTACATGGCCATTTTTACTCACATAGTATCGTAGGGTGCCTAGGGGTGATACATTCCTTCCTCCGAGGTAGTGGAAAATTTTAGGCAGCCGGTGGCCCGACCATAGGCGTATGATCAGGGGGTCGCAGATCTAGGAGTGACTCAGGCATACAGAGATTGGTTCTGACCGCCTCTACATTTGAAAATTCTAGGTGCACCCTCTGTTCGATAGAGAGCTAGGGGAGGGGTGCAGGTTGAGGACAAGGAGGTGGTGGTCCCCTAGTAGGATAGCCAACACAGGACCAGCTAGTACAGGTCCAGCCGACACAGGTCTAGATGGATCAACCTTGTGCTGATGTACATATGCAAGACTGAGATCAGGGGCCAAAGGGTGGACATGATGGGCACCTGGATTGGGTCACCACACCACCACGAGCTAGGGGTGGGGACCAGCCTCACATACAACCTCTGTAAGGATAGCCAACGGGTCAGCCAGATCTGAGGGACAGATTGATAGTATAGTTGCAGGCCTAGGTCTAGGCATTGACAGTAGAGAGAGATGAGGCCCGTGCGGAGAGAGACTACTACAGTTTTACAAAGGTAGACCACAGAGTTACAGGAAGCTACAAAGATGGGCTGCAGATAGTAGCTAGAGAGTATGATGGCTTCCTCCTCTCACAACACAGTGCCTCTTCGTTCATACAGGGAGGCCATCTAGGAGGCACATTATTATTAGTTGCTTAACCATCAGGCCGTACCCAGAAAAGCCTGGGCCCCAGATTATTCACAGCAGACTAGCGATAGACTAGAAGAGGGTCATGGTGATAGAGGTGAGGGAAACAAATAGAAGGGCTATACCTCATTTTGATCAAGATATTATTCTTTGGTGCCATATGGGCTCATTTTTGATAGCTCGTTGGGCCTTTTTGTACTTATTGACATACACATATGTCAATGATCCGATTATTTTGTACTATGACAGTTACCTAATGATATATATGAGATGATGATGATGTTGATATGATGTGTCATGTACTATTTATTTATTATGCATTTATGGATGGTTTTATTTCTATATGCTATGCAATAATGTTATGGTGTTGTGTGATGGATGTATGGATGCATTTCTTTCTGATGATATATGTGTTATGTGATGGTCATGTGATTGACATATCTATATTATGTTTCTAATGAATGATCACATATGATATGCAAATGGATTTATATGATATGTGATATGGATGGATGATAGATGATATGTATGTTTATATGATGATGCAATCTATATGATGGTTGTATGTATGTTGATGCAAATGTGATGATTTATGCAATGATTTCTTTTTCGATCTCTTTTTCTGTTATGATGGTGATGATGATGTGAATGTAGTGATCCTAATGTGTGGCTATGAATGTATGAATGTATGTGATTTTCCATGTATGATATGCACTTGTGACGATGTTATGATGTGATGTTATATATGACGTGATTTGTTATGCAAAATGGTATAGAGATGATTTATGGTGTATATGCAAAATGATATGTGAGTAATGACCTTATGATTTGTATGTGAAATGATATAATGAATGCTTTTATGAGATGTTTTATATGATTATGGATGGATGTATGTACTTAATGTGATGGGCTGTTTATAATGCTTATGTGCCTATTATGCTTTGTTTAATTATGCACTGAATTCTTATAATGATATGGGATGATTTATCAAATATTTATGCAAAATTATTTATGAGATGTTCTATATGATATAGATGGATGATGGATGATATGCATGTTTATGATGATGTATGCTTTATGCAAGTGGATGCAAATGCCTAATCTATTTATGTGATGCGATGGTGGATATATGATTATGCCATGGAAGATATGATGGGTTATTTATGTTTTATGTAATTACGTAAGAGATGGTCATATGAAAATGTGTATGTAATGTTATGTTTATGAGATGCTTAGAATAAAAAATCTATATTATATGCATCTGAGATCAATTTTTTTCTATATAATATGCATTGTGCTGACAATTTGTGGATGCAGGATTAATGATGGTGGTGATGAACTGTCATAGTACTTTGTTAGCGTTAAAAGCAAGAAGAAATGGAAGAAAAAAGAAATTTCAACAAGACCAAAGATGATGATGATGAACATCTTCCGTGGAGTTGGGATTTTCAAAGGGCCAATTATCTTAGGTTTGATAACACACATAAATACGATGCATCAAAGTATTAAGAACCAGGATGATGTTGTATTTAGTGTGATGGACTTTGACTCAACAATCAGATAGGAGTATCCTTATTCACACCTAAAATATGTAAACCTTACTAGGATGCACTTCAGGTACTTCAAACATCTCAGACTAAAACATAGAAAGGAAAGCCTTCCTATGTGGTCAACAAAATATCTAAAACACCCTCCATACATACCTAAATATAAAGCAAGTATCCACTGAGGTTATATTACAAGAAATTCCAACAAGCACAACAGATAAAAATATAATGATCACTTCCCCATTCCTATCTCTCTAAATCCCTTCGTTGGGGACATCATTGAGAAGTCCTTGGAATAATCAAAATAAGATAAATCAAAAGACAAAGATGCAGTAAACAAATGAGTTGATGTTTTTCAATACCGCTAGCCAAGACTAAACTATGGTGATGCCTGATGTTGATTTCCATTGTAGGAAGGATGCATCCTAGGACATGACGATATCAAATGATTTAATATGGGACTGATTGGATGATAGGATATTGACACAAAGAGTTGACCAACTTGTTTATGTACTAACCTAGATTTTGAGATTTTGACGTTTTGAGTTTTCACTTTTTAACCTACTAGACTTGTTTCTGACTGTTTCTCCAAAGGTTGGGGATGATGATCATTTATGAGTGATGTTTATTGTAGGTGAAATAAAGATGGGACAGATGGATTTTTTTCAAATATTTGGATGTTTTTGGAGTTTTGAAATGTTTTGAGGCTATTTTTGGTTCTTTTTTTGAGATTTTATAAATGTTTTGATTTTTGGATTTTCCAATGTTTTGGGGTTTTATGAGATTTTGACCAAGAGATTAACCTAAGGGTCTATCCTAGGGGCCTTGGGGGCTGATCAATTAGATTAGCCTTTCCTACGTTATACACACAGAGACCACATAGTTCAACTGATAACTTGACCAATTTATAGATGAAGATATACATGATGAAATGTTAGTTTATTATGATGGACTCCTAAAGGACTGACCTAAGTGTCTTGAGGGATGATCAAAGATCAACATTTCCTACGTTCTAGGCTCAAAGACCCATAGTTAGACTGACAACTCTGTTTACAACTTTTTGCCTAAATTTTTGACCTATTTTTGGATTTTGATATGTTTCGAATGTTTTTGGATTTTCTGATTTTAGGACCTCAAGAATATACACGAATTTGATCCAATGAGAACATGCCCCTAGTGTGATGCAATGGACTACTCTGATAAAGGCAGGAAAAACTGACCTTGGGGATGGGTCGAGTAGTACTAGGAGGGATTGTGATATGAACACAGAACCAAGCTATGGTGTGGATGCAGGTGGATGAGTGATGGATGGAGATACAAAATGTGATGGAAGATGGATGATGCAAAACAAGACGTGAAGATCCTAGTGGATAGAAAATGCTTATTTACACAAGGTGCCTATTTTCCAAGTTTTTTCCAAGGTACTTGCCCAAAGTGCCACCAAAGTGGTTTTCACTAGAGGACAATTTTTTTCTTTACTGTTTTCGATCCTTTTTTTGATTTTTTTGGATTTTTTGTTTTTTTAATTTTTTTGTTGTCACCAAGATGCCTATTTTCCAGGTTTTTTCCAAGGTAACCATTTTTTCAGGATATTTTCTATTTGCTATTCATGGGCTCCTGCAGAGGTTCCCCTTTGGGTGTTGATAACTGATATGCCCCTAAATTATAGCTCGCTATGATAAAAAATGGTCCTAACCAATTGGGTTCAAATTTTTATTTGCTGTTTGGATTTAGGATGTTCTTCTAATTCTCCTTTAGTACCAGTTCTCCAACTTGGAAAGTTCTGCTTCTTATTTTCTTGTTATAACTCCTCTTGAGTCTATTCTGATAGACTTGCAAATGATTTAAAGCATATATATGCTGCTCATCCATTAGCTCTAGCTCATTCAGTCTTGATACTCAGTATTCTTCATCCATGATGAGGTTTTGTAGTGATATTCTTAGTGACGAGAGCTAGATCTCAATGGGCAGTATGGGTTCTGATCCATAGACCAGGGAGAATGGGGTGGCACCGGTGGGTGTACGAATGATGGTTTGGTAGGCCCAGAGGGCAGGATTGAGCTACAGGTTCTAGTCACGACCTACGTCATTGACTGTTTTCTTGAGGATCTTTAAAATGGTTTTATTTGTAGCTTTTGCTTGGCCATTGCCTTGGGGATAATATGGGGTGGAGAAGCAATGTTGGATTTTGAATTTTTCACACAAGTCGCGGACATCCTGATTCTTGAATGGTGTTCCATTATCTAAGATAATAGCTTGGGGAACACCGTATCGACATATGAGATAGTTCAGGATGAACTTTGATAACTGCTTCCCCATTATATAGGTCATTGTTATGGCTTTGACCCACTTGGTAAAGTACTCGGTGGCTGATATGATAAACTTATGGCCATTAGATGAAGTGGGAGTGATTTTTCCGATGAGATCAAGCCCCCACTGTGAGAAGGGCCATGGTGTAATGATGGGATGGAGCTCTTGAGTTGGAGCATGGATGAGGTCCCTAGGTTGTTGACATTGTAGACACCTTCTGACATAGTCATGTGCCTCTTTTTCCATAGTGGGCCAATAATACCCCATCCTTAGCAGTTTCTTGGCCAAGGTCATTCTACTTGAGTGTGAACCAAAAATGTCGTTATGCACCTCAGTTAAAGCACTCAAGGCTTCATTAGTATTGAGGTAGCATAATAAGGTTCCCTCTATGCTTCTACGATATAAGGTATTTCCTAGGATGAAAAATCTAGAGGATTTTTTAATAAAAGTTCTTTTTAAGCTTGAGGGTAAGTCTGCAGGTAAGACACCTATTCGTAGGTAGGTATAAATGTCATGGTACCAGGGATCTCTAGGACCAACGATTTGGCACAAAAATTCTGACTCTGGTACCTCGAATGCAGGCATGAGAAGCTGCTCTACCAAGAATTCATGTTTTAGGATGTTGCGAGGGATGTCTAGTAGGGATCCAATCATTGCCATGGCATCTACTGCTCTGTTGTTTGCTCTAGGAATCTACTAAAATGTGATCTCGATCAAGGATTCTTTAAGAGTCTCCACCAGTTTCTTATTTGGGGTGAGTTTATCATCCTTAGTCTGGTATTCACCATTCACTTGATTTATTATCAATTGGGAGTCTCTGTATACTCTGAGAGCCATGACGTGCCACTACACTACTATTCTGAGACCTATGGTTAAAGCCTCATATTCTGCAATGTTGTTGGTGCAGTGGAATGATAATTTATAGGATATAGGTATGCATTCCCCCTGTGGGGTGATAAAGAAGACACTGACTCCTAATCCATGTTGCATGTATGAGCCATCAAAGTAAAGTTTCTAGTGGTCGGCTATGTTGAGATTGAAGATGGATTCATCTAGAAATTCTGAGATGGGAGGATTCTTTGAATAGATTGGTGCTTCTGCAAGCTGATCTATGATGACTTGGCCTTTAATTGCTTTTTGCTCTACATATTCAATGTCATACTCTAATAGTATCATGACCCATTTAGCCATCCTTCTAGTGAGCATTGCTTTTGATAGTAAGTACTTGAGAGGGTTGATTTTGGTGATGAGTTTTATTTTGTGTGCCAACATGTAATGTCTAAATTTTTGTGATGCAAACACTATTGCTAGACATGATTTTTCAATGAATGAGTAGTTTAACTCATGCCCAACCATTGTTCTGCTGATATAATAGATGGCCCTTTCTGTTCCATTTTCATCATGCTGAGATAAAAGACCACCGAGGGCTATTGTTGTTGCTGATACATAGAGAATTAATGGATTTCTTGGGATTGGTGGCATAAGGATTGGTGGTGTAAGCAAATATTATTTAATCTTATTGAAGGATTCTTCACACTTATCATCCCACTTGTACGCTACTCCCTTGTGAAGTAGGTGAGAGTATGGATTATGTTTATCTTCTAGCTATGCTATGAACCTTCAGATAGACTGAAGCCTGCCTTGGAGACCTCTCAATTGTTTTATTATTTTAGGTGCCTCCATCTCAAGGATTGCTTTTACTTTTGTTGGATCTACCTCAATGTCTCTCATTGACACTATGTATCCTAGCAAATTTCCTAATTGTACACTGAAGATGCACTTCTTTGAATTTAATCAAACCTTGTATTCCTCCAGCCTGTCGAAAATAGTACTCAAGGTTGCTATGTGATCCTTCCTCCTTTTGGATTTGGCTAGTATGTCATCGACATAATATTTGATAGTTTTATGAATCATGTCATGAAAGATTAACTTCATGGCTCTATGGTATGTTGCTCCTACATTCTTCAAGCTGAATGGCATCATATTCTAGCAGTAAGTGCCCCATGGACAAGTGAAGGCTATTTTGTGTTGGTCTTCTTTAGCAATCATTATCTAGTTGTATCTCGAGAAACATTCCATCAAGGATATCATTTCGTGTCCCACCATCATGTCTACGATCATGTCAATTTTGGGCAATGGGAAATCATCTTTTGGACAAGCTTTGTTTAAGTCCCTGAAATTTGTGCAAATTCTAATGCTCCATTGGGTTTTGAGACATGAACTAGGTTTGATACCCATTCTAGATAATCTATTGGTCGAATGAATCCTACGTCTAATAGCTTCTTTAGTTCCATTTTAACTAGTAAGGCGATCTGAGGGTGGATTTTCTTGAGTTTTTGTCAGAAAGGCTTTGCTTCAAGATATACTGCTAGGTTAAGTACCATAATTTCAGCCCAGGCATGTCTACATAGCTCCATGCAAAATTAACTTGTCTTTCTCTTAAGAAGGTTGCTAGGAGCTCTTGTTCTTTTGATAGTAATGACTCTGCATAGAATGTGATGTGCGGTGTTTTCTCTATTCCTAGATTAACTGGATTGCACTTTTCTGCTAGGACCACTGATTTTTCCTGATGGAGAGATCTGAAAGGAAGATTGAATCCCCCATCCTCAGGCGCCTCGGAGAGGTTTTCACCATTGGATGCATCCTTTATTTTTACTTTTTTCTTGTCGGAGAGTGCCACAGTGTGGTTTTCACTGAAGGACTTAGATATTATTCTTAATTTCTCACTTTTGCGACTAAGGGATTCAATCGTTTCCCCATAATAGGCCTATGTATCTAGCTCAATGATGAATCCTTCTTTGTGATTCCCACATGGAATATTATCTTGTATTCCCTTGAATTATGAGAGCACCTCATCATTTTTGAATGTGTCAAGAATTGGTGGTCCTCGTTGGTCATAATCGATGAGTTGTGGGTAGACTAGACAAATTTCATGGTTTTGGTTTTCAGACTCATCAGATAGGGTGCTAATCATGAGAAGGGTGGTATCCTCAATGAGCCTAGGTACATTGGTTATGGGATCATCATCATCACTGCTACTACATACATTAGTTATGTCAAATGTGAAATTATCTATGGTGTGGCCAGTGGATATAGGTAAGCAAAGCTCAACTGGTGTTGGTTCACGGGGAGTCTTGAATGCTTTAACTGGGGGACCTCATCCATGTATGGTTATACTTAGAGGGGTACATCTGAGGCCAAGATTTCTCATTCGTGTCTCAAGAATGAGGGGTATTATAAGCCCATTGTCATTTTCCCCTAGTTTATGGTTTCTGTCATAGCCCATTGCGAGCATCATTCGCAAACCTTTACTTTTTTCATCCATTGGTAGATCAATTGTTGGTCTATTATCTTGGTATAGGATATGAAATGGGTCCTCTTCTCTGACTTCTCGGCCGAGATCTCCCCAACTTCTGAAGTTGGGATATTTAGGGGATGTTTGGGAAGTGGAGGCTTGATTTGATTGTGAACATCCTCGTGATCTAGGAGATTGTGGTAACTCTCCTACCACAAAGGCATTTTTAGGAATCATATAATTTCTGCAACCATTGTCCTAGATGATGAATTTGATATCAGAGATGGTGGGGATGGTGGGAATGATGGGTGTATCTGTCGTAGAAGTGGAGGCGAGAGCGGCTAGATCAATGTATGATGTTGATGGGCCTTCCTCATTTTTAGGTACTTGAGGTATTTTGTAGTATTTTGCCTCAAGGATTTTTCAATAGGAGAATGGTTCAGGATTTCCATGGATGGTGACCTCTTGTCCTTCATATGTGAATTTGACACATTGATGGAAGGTTGATGCTATTGCTTGCATTGCATGAATCCATGGACATCCTAGGAGAATGTTATAAAGAAAAGTCAAGGTCCAAGACTTGACAGGTAGTTTCCATGATAGCTAGCCCTACTTGAATAGGGATCTGAATTGTGCCTTGGGATAGTCTTTCTTGATCATCATATGCTCTAATTGTAATAAATTTACCTTTGTCGATGGAATCTTCTAATATTTTTAGGTTCTTAATGAGATTGAGGGAAAAAATATTCAAGCTTGCACCTCCATCCACCAAGACTCGCTTGACTTTGTTGTTCTACACTAGGACCTCTAAGTGGAGTGCACGGTTATGAGATGGTTGAGCGAGAAAATATTGGTCGAAGAATGTGAGGATATTCGGGGTAATGATGTTTTTGACCATAGCTTGGAATTGTTTCACATCAAGATCTACAAGGATGGTGGATGAAGCCAATGCTTCCTCAAGGATTTTCTTGTGGGTAGATGAGATTTTTAATAACTTCGTGATGGAGATTTATGTCGGGGTTCATTTTAGCTGATCAAGGAAATTGTAACCATTGGGAACAAATTTGGGTGTAGGTACCCTGTTTGGCTGGGATGATCCTATGATGGTAATTTTTCCACCTCTTATGGTGACTCCACAATCAATATGGGATCCTTTGATGGTGATGGTAGCACAGTAGTCATCCAGGGATGAAACAACGAGGTCATACACATGCTTCACATTCTTGAAGGTGCCTTTCCCCTTATCAATGTTATTGTTCCCCTTGTAGTTAGGCATCAGATTCATGTATATTTTGAGATTTTGATTCCCTGTTGGTTGTTCCACATTTATGATTCTTTGATCAATGAGGTCTTGGACTATGTTCTTTAACCTCATGCAACTGTTACTGGTGTGTCCTTTGATTTTATGGAAGTCATAGAGCTGATTTTCATTGTACCAAGGAAGTTTTACATCTGGTTCTTAGTGGTTCTCATAGGTGGGAATATTGATAAGGTTTTCGTTTATTAGTTTCTTCATGATCACTTCAAGTGGTTCCCCAAGGGTGGTGTACTTTCGCTTGGTGAAGTTCTTGTTTCATTGGGGTGGTTCCCTTTAATCATTGACATAATTGATCATTTGATTGTTTGGTTGCTATGTTGTGTTCATCAGATGGTTGTTTTGATGATGGTTTTGGATTTGTTGTTGTGGTGCACGTATGTTTTACTGAGGAGCACTAATGACAACTTTGGCATCAATGACACCATCATTGGTAACATTTTTGTTTCTTTCCCATGTGTGAGGTTTGTCATTATAGCTTGTAGATGGGTGATTGTTCTGTTGTTTGGGATATGAAGTTGATCCTCCAGGTTGTGTCATAAGGTCCCATTCAATGCTGAGCACCTTGGAAATCAACTGGTCATACGTGGTGATCCCTTGGACCTTGAGGTGGAATGCCAAGAGGTCGTCAAGGTTGGATATGATAGTGCACACTTGTTGTTCCTCGGGCATGACCCATTTGCTTCGATTGGCCTTGGATCGTCAACATTGTAGGAATGAGGGAAATGATTCATTCTTACCTTGTTTGAGAGCTAATAGTTCCTCTAGACTAACATCCATGGAGATGTTGCATGTGTAGTTTTTGATGAATGTGTCTATGATTTCTTGGAATGTATTAATGCTTGTAGGGAGGCGATAGAACCATTCCATGGCGTGGCCATCCAAGCTCCTAGGAAATAACCGCATTAGATAGGTATCATCATACACAAATTCCATGCAATGAACCTAGAATTCCCTGATGTGATCTTCAAGGTTTCCTATCCCAAAGTACTTGTCAAACTTGGGGATGTAGAACCCCTTTGGGAATGGATTCATCACAAGGCTCCTTTCGAATGGATAAGGACACAAGTTGCTCGATGTTTTCATGGTTCACCCTGATTGGAGATTGAGCACTTTTTGTGAGAGTAATTTGATTTGTGTTGCCAAATCCTTTTGCGGATCAGGGGGTGGGATGAAAGTGTTCTGAGGTCATTCGCTTGTTGATGGGATGGGTGGATTGGTTGATGTGTTGATTGGTGGTATTTGTACATTTTGTTGAGCCATGCATGCTTGTACTTGCTTCTATATCAACCACATTGCTGTTGTGCCAGGATTGCCTATTGTTGAGCCTGTTGTTGTTGTTGTTGTGCCAACAACGCTTGTTTTTGAGCTACTAATTGGGCTGCTTCCTACTGTTCTTGATATTGCTTTAGTATTTTTTGATATGCTTGTTGTTGTGTTGTGTGTTGTTGTACAAGATACTGTGCTTGTGATTGTGCTTGTTGCGCTTGATATTGGGCTTGAGCTTGAGCGTGTGCTTGAGTTTGAGCTTGAGTTTGAGCTCGAGCTTGAGCTTGTGTTTCTTGTTGTTGTTGTTTTTGCAATAATATTTGGGCTTGGGCAACCTGTCATTCTTGTAATGCAACTTGGGAAACTTGAGAAGCTTGTGTGGCTTGAGCGGCTTGCTAGGCAACTAATTATGCGGCTTGTTGAGCAACTAGTTGTGCAGAATTCCTTTTGATAGACAGCTTTTTGAATGGCTTGCAATGCCATACTATATTGGCTGTATTTATTGGAGCTTGGTGGTGGTGGTGGATTTGGAATGGTGCTTGTTGTGGTGGTGAGAGGCATTTTTGTGTTAGTGATTGGGGTTTGAGTGGTGGATGGTGCAATCGATGTGGTTGGTCCTTGAGAGACCATGTTTTGAGATGTTAGGGGGGTGGTTGATGATGTGGTGATTTCTTATGTAGTTTCCATCTATTGTTGTGATGTTGATGACAAGTTTTGAGTTTGGCGTGATGCTTTGATTGATGTTTGGGATGTTGGTTTTATTTTGATTGATATTTGGTAAAGGTGGAAGCCCTAAGCCAAGAAGTGGTGTGGATGGTGATGGAAATAGTGGAAGTGGTGAAAATGTGAGAGATGTGATCTCTTGAGGAAATGGTGTAGTGTTGAAAATGCCCCCTAGTTCGAACATGTCACCTTCTCCTTGTGAGGTTATGGGGAGAGAGGTTTGGGGTGTTGCACGAAAGTATGATGATGGATCATTGGGATCATGGAAAGTGAGAGGGACATATGTATGTAATGGATTTTGGGGTACGTTTTTCCCCAAAATGGTGTTTGCATCCAAGTCTTGATTATTGAAAAGGGGGTGTGTTTGTATGGCATTGAGAAATGCACTTCCCTCGTTAATACTAGGTTGAGTTGGAGCAATGGATGTTGTGATTTACGGGATGTTTTTAGTGACACTTTGGGATGGGGGTGTAGATGAGATGGGGAGTGTGGATGAAATTGGAGGCATGACCTCTAAGGATGGTTCCACTATAGAGATCACATCGAAACTAGAAGGTAGTTTAGCCCCTTGCTTTTCTAATTTGAGCATGTATAGTGAAGGGTTGAGTCACATCATGATATTGATAATCTTATGGTTCTCTAGATTTTGAATCATTTTAGTGATTTCCTCGTGTAACATTCCAAAGGGATTATTGGCAAGGTCCTCTACTTCCTCTTGAGGGTTTTGTGATGATGTAGGAAATTTGATTAGAGGATTACTTGATTCAATGGGATTTGTTTCAGAATTTGTTTGAATTAGGTCACTTGTAGTGGATGTTTCTTTGTTGGCTTCCATGTTCCTCTTGTGTTGAGATCTAGTTTGCACCATAAAATAGGGATCAATTTTGAAGAATATGAGAGATGAATCTCTAATTCTTTTGGATTGATCTAATCTTAGGTAGAAAAAGAGAAAATTTAGGATGTTCTTCAAGGATCCAAGGTGATATGATGGGGATGATGTAAAAGATGGATGATGTGGACATTTTTAATTATTTAGAAATCTTGGGGGGATGCTAGACCTTTTAGGAATTTTTGGATTTGTTTTAGATTTTGGATTGACCTTGATTTGATTTTGGGTTTGCATTTGGATTTATGAACAAAGAGACCCTAAGATGTTGGATGGTTATCTAATGGATAGATTTTCTCAAAGGATGATAATTTGAATGTGTGTAGGGAGAAGGATGCATCTACCTACACCTATTCAAACAAGATGATAATTTAACCAAGCATATGAAGAACGATGCATCTACATATATCTAGCTAAACAAGATGGTTTGATAATTTGACTAAACATATGCAAAAGGATGCATCTACACATACTTAGCCAAAGATGATTTGATGTTTTTTTTATTCAAATATTTCAAGGATTTGATGATTTTGATTTTTGCCAAAAAGCCTAGCATGGAGGATAATTTCAAGATTTTCCAAAAGGTGATGGTGAGGTGATTTTAGGTTTGATGTTCAAGGATGGATGAAAAGATTTGATTTTGATCCTAGAATGTACCTAAAAAGACACTTGTTTACTAGACCTCGGTATTGAAGAACATACAATACTTCTAAGGACCTCTATAACTAAGAAGTGGTTCAAACTGAGCATACATTTCTGGATTGTTCAAAGGAATGAGTCTATAGAACCTTGTGAATTTTTTGGTTATTTTGATATGTTGCTTTTGATTACACTTCCTAATGTATTTCTTGATGACCTTTCGAGTGTGACTTCTAAATTTTGAACTTCTACTCAAGGACTTTTGTTTTGGGATTGTGACTTTCTTGGAAATCATGAGGAACTAACACGTGTGAGAGCCAATTTTGTTATCTTTCCTTAGTGATTTTTTTTTACCACAAACATTTCTTTGATTAGATTTCAAAACTAGGTGTCCAATGTCCCAATTTCTTCAAATCCCACAAAGTATGTTATGTGGAATTTTGATGAAATCAAGGGAAGGGTTACCTATTGTTTAACTTTAGTAGGAAGATTGAGATGTAAATCCAAGTGTTTAGAAACCTTTAAGGATAAAATCCCAAGGGCAAGAAATAACACATGAATTTGGTCAATTGGATTTTCCTCCTAAAAGGTTTGAAATTTTGATGATGCTGTTAAATGGTTGTTTTCCAAATGTTTTTGAACAAGCAAAGTGTTTTGTAACCGAGAACAAGTACAACCTTATGGATATGAAGGAAAATATTTGCTAAGTCCCCACTTGGACAAGTCCAGCTACGCTTATCTTTAACGAATGGTTAGATGCTTGACCCCACTTGCTCCCCTCCATGACACTCACTTATACGGGGCAACCAAGCATCAACACCCATGAAACTCCCATGGCATGCTTTCCATTTGTACTAAAGACCGTAAAAGTGGGGCGGATTCAGAATGACTGTTCTTGCACGAAAAAATAAATAAGGATTTTGGCCTTTCTACAACACGGGTTTTAATTCAGACTTTCTGTTCATAAGAGTTGACCCAACATGGTGAGAGACCATTGCTTCCCTTCTCATCGAAGCCAACCACATGATATTGGCATTTATTCCAATACCCACATTTATATCCCGACTAGAAATACTCTTGGTTTTAGAGTGTTACTGGTTGAGTCGTTCCCTTGGGTGAGTACTTTTTCCCCAAGGAAGGCCCTCTAAGATAAACAATAGTGAGTAAACGTATTCACAGTTTGATCAACCTTCACTTAGAAACAAAAGGAGAACACATGCAATAGATTTACCCACACTTGCACAATGTTTTGTTCAATTTTAATCCCCAAAATTAAATGTGGAGGTGATCACTTTATCCCACCGTAAGACCATCAAAAAGCCTTTTGATTCTCAAGATCTCCATGAGGCGTGAGAGAAGTGTATATGTATTTTCAATGGTGTTAGCTTGAGTAAGTAATCACAAAACAAAGTTGCACATGTTCTTTTAAATCCAACAAAAGCAATAAGGATTTCTTTTTATAACACCAAATGAAGTGTGACAATTTTCCTTGTTCAATTATTAACCCCAAACAAAATCTAGTGAGTTTGTGTCCTAAAGTTCATTTTAAGCTCTTTTTGTAACAAGAATTTTGAAAAGTTATTTTATAGCCCAAAATGAAATTAGTAAGTCCTAAGTGTGAAAGATAGAAAATTTTTCTTTAAGAGGAATAGTGAATCCTCTAAGAGTGTTGGAAAAATACTAGAGTGTTTTAAAAAACTTGGTATTATGAGATGAGGTCATCATGCTTCTTTTCCTCTTCATCTTTGACCAATCCAACTTTTTACTTCCCTCCAGCAGTGAAATCCATGAAGGCGTCGCAGTTTGAAGTCACCAGCGGTGCTGTATAGCGTTGCTTACTAGTCAACGTCACTCTACAGCTAGACCGGTGAGCATGAAGGTGTCACTATTTTGATCAATGGTGAAATTTGGATTTTGAAAAGATTCTAGTGAGCTGAAAATATTTAGCGGTTTTGTTTGAAAATTTGAATTATGGGTGAGAAGAATGGACCGTTAAAGTTTGAACTTTGCAGCGGTGTTGTATGGCGACGCTAAGTTCTTAGCGGTGCTGTATGGTGACGCTAAGTTCTTAGCGGTGCTAAATAGGGACACTGAGCTTCTAGTGGTGCTAAATAGCGACGATGAGCTTCTAGCAGTGGAGTTTTTTGTAAACACATAAAAAGCATAGAATTTTCTCAAAAAATGTGATTTGATCTTCTGGTTTCCCTCCTTCTAGTGCCAAAATGTGAACCTAGATCCTATACCTGCAAGAACATAGCAAATGAACACATTAACAAAGTCAAATGCAAGTTAGAATATAGATTCCTCAAGAAATCCATTTGAACGCAAGAGAAAAGGAATAAAATGAAGAACACAATAGAATTAAAACAAGGATGTTGAATCCTATTCTAAAACAAATCAAAATATTAGTCTCTTAAGGGAGTTGGTGCCAATTTGATGTAAAAATTGGCCCTTTCCCAACTCTAATGGTGTGATGAAGATGATTTGATGAAGATTGTGATTCCTTTGTTGAAGATTGATGAATGCTCCAAGACAAAATCTACATAACCTAGCTATAAAACTCAATGAGATGGATGAAGATTACTATGAATTTGAGTATAGTAAGTTTACTCAAGTTGTGGATGATCAAATGAGGAATGAAGCCTCTTATTTATAGAATGTCAAGTTGAAGAGACATCCAAAATGGAGCAATGTGGGACTAAAGATCCACCAATGGCAAAGTGCCACTTTTCAATATGTGAATGGATGCAGGATGTGTAAGTTTTGAAGAATGTGTCAATAAATGCATATATTTGAATTCTGAAATTGTTGAAATGACATGTAAGAGGGAAATAAGGTGCATTGAATGCCACTTGGCTCAAGGAAAAAGGACTTTATAGGTGGACTAAATTCCTTGTTGGAAGGAAAAAGTCCACTTGGATTTTGAATTCAAATTTGAGGAATATTCCTTTATTATGCCTTTTGAGAGAAAATAGAGATTTAATAAATGAATTAAATCTATTTTCTTCTGCAAGTTGCAAAAGCTAGAGGATGGGACATGAGGGGAGATTAAATTAATCAAGGTTAATTAATTTAATGAGAGATTAGAATGATGTGACATATTGATTTATATTTATGGATTGATTTAAATCAAAATATGAGAAGAATATGATTTCAAGGTTAAATAAAGATTTTTATTTTATTTCACCAAGGAGATGATGTTAGATTAAAATAAATAAGGTTTTAATTTATTTAATTTAATGGATGGACTTTAGAGATTTAATCAAATAAAATTTATTATTTAATTAAATAGGGATAATTAGATCAGACTGATTGATTTAATTAACAAGAAAGGATGACTTAATTAGATAAATTATTTATTTAATTAAGAGAGGAACATTGATGAATTTAATCAAATAAAGGTAATTGATTAAATGGTTAGACTGAGGGATGGTTTAGGATGAAACAATGTTAGTGGTTGGGATCAAATGTGTAATGTCAATCAATATATTTTCCATGTCTACACCTATAAGCAGCTTATCCCCCTTTTCCTTGCCCATTCCAAGCTCTGAATTAGACATTCATATTCGATAATATTGTTAGAACAAGAAAAATAAAATCTGAAAGAAAAATAATACTTGTCACCTTGTGGGGACACAAGCATTTCCCCCCACCAAATCCATTCCTATTTCTAGAGCCATCAAAGAACATCTTCCATACTTCATCTTGTTGTACTAGTTGTTGCTCTGCCTTCTTTTCAAGGTTTGGCATCATTGTTTTAGGTTCATTTAGGACATATACCCTTAAACCAGCTTCTTTAATATAATCATTTAGATTATCTTCAGCATTTTCTACTGCCCACTCATTTAAGAGTATATTTGGTATACTTTTAGCTTGCAATTCTAGAGCAACAACAAGCTCACTATCCTCAAGAACAACACAGTTTGCATTAACAACACTTGGTATATAGGGTTTAATGTGATCTTTGAAAAGTGACTTATATTTTATAGTCACTTTTGATCCATATCTAGTCCTAAACAACATGTGGAACCAATCTGAGGGCAAATAACCCCTTATTTTGGCAGTAAAATCTCTTGACAAGCATAATGTAAAATAAGCTAGAAAGTCAATGAAAAATATTTCTTTGGAATGGAAAAGTTTGGACAAGCGTGAAGTGTAAGGCTTAAGTCCTTAATGAAACATATGGTATTAACAGATGACCAATCTAATTGGATCACTCCTTTCTCAAGGGGTTGATATTTCAGTTCCAACATATCAACAATCTGTTTGGGCATCACAAAACTGCTTGCCTCACTATCCACCATACAATTATGGACCAACTTATCCCCTACTATCAAAGACACATAAAATGGAGGGGGCTTGAAATCTTTACCTGATTGTTTGTTGCTATCTTGAGGAATATTTGTGAAAACAACTTTAACCTGACCTATTGGTGTACCATTTGAAACATTCACATCAGATAAAGCATATTGTAATAAGTATTTTTGGCTTGGGATGGATAAAGAGTCCAACATAGATATTGATACATTCATTTTCCTCATACTTTCAAAAATATTGTAAGGTGCAATAGTATTTACCTTATGCTGAGTCCTCACAACAATATGATCAACTTGCAAATAAGTTGATTGAGGGTGACTCCTAGTATGTTCTTTGGCAACAACTTGTGAATTTCTTTGTAATATGTGAGGCACTTGAGATGTAGATGGACTAGTAGCTTCTTTAACTTTTTTTGTTGATAGTTCAATCTCAAAAGCACTCTTTTTGGCTCTTGTATTAGCTACAACTAGAGAATCATCTCCATTCAAACCACAAAATTCCTCTCCTTTCCAATTTAGGAAAGTTGTATCATCTGGAGGATGATTCTATTGTAGTGGTGATTCCTCATTGGGTATGATTTGCACATTTGAGGAATTCTACACCGTCAAAGCTTGATTAATGATCCCATTCAAACATGTGGCTTGATTGTGGGGCTGATTGCATAGAAAACACCACTCATAGTCTATTGCAAGGTTGTTTTGTACAAGAATAAGAGCCCTAGCTGCATTGATTGGATCTGGATTATATGGCTAAAAAGGCCTTGGGTTCACATTTTTTCTTGCTCCTTATTGATCTCCTTGAAACGTTTGTCTATTAACTTGATAAGTTTGATTATTCCCTTGGTTTTGAGATTGATAGGGCTTTCTATTATGAAATTGTTGCTTCTTAATGCTAACCAGCTCATTACTAAATGTATGAAGCAAAATTTCAATCTTTTGCTAGCTATTTTTAATCTCTTGAAACTCCTGAGATGGACCTAGGACAACCATTTATTGGCCAACAACAACTGATAATGCTGGAACAGTAGGTAAAGGAGCAAAGGGTGGTATTTTTAGAGGCATTGAAGGATGAATTTCTAGGAAAATTGGCATTGGGGGTCTAGGTGCTATCTTACTAGCTTGAATTAGACTATTTTCTACTCTAATTGCTATTTCATAAGAATTTGGTAAAGAGACACCCCCCATAGATTGTATCATGACTAAAATGCCACTATTAAGAGCCCTCAATTAATACAAAAAAGCATATTCTAGGGAAGGTCTTACCGTATCAGGAATTATGTACCATGTTTTCTGAACACAATAATTAAAGTCTCTCATTTGCTCCCAGGGAGCTCTCTTGATTGTTGTCAATTATTCAACTAGTGACAGGTGATCAGAATTATATTGAAAATGTTTTTGCAACTTGTTTCCCAATTTGTCCCACGTTTCAATAGAACCAACCACCAAGCCTCTGAACCATTTTAGAGCCTTTCCTTTAAATGAAGTAGCAAGAAGCCTTACTGCAACATTTTCCTAAGTAATATGGTGTACTCCACATAATGAAGTGACATCTCTAATGTGCTCAATGGGAGTAGTTTGGTCCTCCCATATGAAGAAAGGTAAGCTTTTCAAAGAAGCCATAGGTATATCATCATGTTGTGCAAGATTCAAAGGACTACCTCCATTAAATGGAAAAAAAGGTTGATTCCTATCCATTTGGGTAGCTTGAGGTGGATTGACCTGAGCTGGAACAATAGGTACACCAACTAAATGGATAGAAACACTTGTTGCAACTGCTAGTTTCAAACTAGGAGGTGTATACTAAACTCTTTTGGATGAAACTGGAGTTTTTTTACAGTTCTTCCACTCCTCTTGGGTGGTGACAATTGTAAATATTCAAAAGGGACAACACTACTTCTTGTTTGTATTCTTTTCATATGCTTTCTTGCATTGGATTTTGCTAACCACCAAACTCAGAGTTGCCAGACATGCAAACTTAACCTCTAATAAGGTCTAAATTTTCACAAGTTGCACATCAGAACAAGCAAAAACTTGAAATATTAAGACTCTAGATTCAAAAGTCCCACCAAGCATACCCAAATTGTTATCTCCTGGATTTGTACCCTGTTAAATCTAAAATTTAACAATCTAGTGAAAACATGGAAATGGTCCCAAGGTGTGGTACCTCAAATGAGACCAAACCTCCAAAGAAGTTCGGCTTCCTAGCTGGTTATCACCTAAATTATTTCACTATTCTACTGATTGATAAGGAAAGGGGAAAAGAAAATATAAACTAGAAACTAAAAGTGAAATTTAAAAGGTCATACTCCAAACTTAAAAGGATTATGAAACTCATAATTTCATGCACTTGCTACAATGACATAAATTAAATTTGCACGACTTATTATTGTACACTTTTGCATAAGTGCTTCACAAAAAGGTCCTAGTGCTTAGACTCCTAGGAGGAAAATAACTTCACATCTAAAATCCATTTACACCCTTTTTACACAGTTTGCAACCTACATTAGCATACTTTTTGCATAAAGGTTCTAAAACCTAAGACAAATTTATAATGAAATAGACATTACCTCACAAATAACTTGATCAATCAATTGAATGTACACAATAATGCAAAGAAAAAGTAGGAAAAATCTTCAAGTCAATGATATTCAAGGCCTTCACTGTATTTCATATCTAGAAGATGAGTTACAAAAGCATGCTCAAATTTGACCAAGGACTCCCAAAGTCACTAGGTTCAAATCTGGATAGAGAAGAACTGAGTACAATGAGTCAAAAGAATGACTATATGTTCAACTCCCAAGCAATTGCACCAAAATAGGAACCAAAAATGGCCTTGGGTCGAATGCCCACAAAAGCCTAAAATCTAGTAACTAGATTCCCTCCAAATGAGCTCCCATGTGTGTAAAAAGCTAAGTTTGACCACACCAAGCATCTAGGCATGTAAAACCACCCCTATATTCTCTCCATAACCTCCAACAAAGTGAATAAAATCCCCCCTATATTCTCTCCATATGTTGGCTAACCCTTTCAAACCAACTCCATTATCCTTCCACTCCATGATGAATTCTTCAAATCAAATGACACATGTAAGGTGTATAATCTATTTTTCACCCAACATAGCCATATGACTTAATGATTTATAACAAATATCATTTAATTAAAATGTTCTTTACAAGTTTTTAAAATGAAAAACCACAAAATCTCCTAATCAACCTTAAATAGGTCAAAGCAAAAAAATAAGTCGAAAGACTTTGCATTAGCATACAAGTCTATATGAGAAATCATAAGGCATAAGACAATATTATTAGCCAAAGGGTTTCATCAGCTAGCATTTCATTTTTATAAAAAACTTGGCAAAAAAAAGCCATCTCCCTATGTGAGATTCATTAGGGTTGCAAACCCTAAATAACAAAAAAATGCAAAAAGCAAAGTGTTGCTTCTTATTGTTGCTCGAACCTTCTGGAAACTCATGGAGTTGACACTAGGGTTTGATGGGAGCCTTACACAGGGTTTCCATGATGATTTATGTGATTTTAGAGGCCTTTTCTTGCATTTTTCTGACAAAACATGACCTCCTGAAGCTTGGGTAAGGATTCTAGAAACATATTTTGGCTTTTCCTTTTCATTTTCTATAAAAACAATGAAAGATTTGCTTGTTTTGAGTTTATTATGTAGAGATAATGGACATTTTCAAGTCCTTTTGTGCTTTACTGTGTATTTTTACTTGAGTATCTTGATAGAAGCTTGGTTTTCCTTTGTTTTATGCTCTTTTTATTTGCAAAAATATAGAGTATCATTTGCTTACATGGAAACAACCATATATACTGCATGTCTCAAAAGATCTCCATACTCGAGCCATTCTAGGTTTTCACTATCTAGTGTTGAGGGTTTGATATTCTCCATTCTTTGCTTCTTTTGCAAAGAAAACAAGGGTCTTTACTTTCAATGACTACCATATTCATATTTTATGAGTTTAAAACCCTCTAATGGTCGTGGCCATTCATTCTACAAGTACCCATTTCTTGTACAAAAGGAAAACTATTTTCTTCTGGTTTTAAAAAAAAACATGCCCTCATAGTTCTTCTATGTACATTCTATTTCTTTTCTAAAAATATAGCCATGGATCGGCCTCTTAAACAAATTCTAGGTTTTCCTATATGCATTCCATTTCACTTCTCATGACTATGTTTCCATTAAATTTTTTGTAGATCTCATAATAGTTTCTTAGAAAAATGCTCGCCATTTTGAAGACTTCATACATTTCATGCATAAGAATAACATTCTAGCCATGGTTGTTTGGGTTTTTGTTTGTGGAAGAAAATGAGGGTTTGGAATTTTCCTCTATGTCCTATGTAAAAGAGCTTGATTTGAGCTGATATAGAGCAAGTAGATAATGAACCTTGTGAAAACAAAAAAGCTTCAACACTTTACTTTACCATTCACTGAGTTTAGAAGCCCATTCATGGTCATCACCATTCTTGCAGAGAAAACCCTACATGCTTGTAGTTGTCTCAACATTTTATGTTGTGAGATTGTATTTGAAAAGGTATGGAAAAATGAGGCTGAATTAAAAATATTATACTCATTATCTCTTCCTTCAACAAAGATCTCATAAGCAACAACCTTGTTCCTAACAAATTTAGCATCCCTATCTAGGTTGTCCTTACATTTCACCACATGAGGACATTCTCTTTTGTTGTTCAGAAGTATTTGCTTATAATGTATAAATTTGTGAGGCCTAGACCATGAATTTATTGGATACAAAGCATATGCATCACTTCCTCTTGCTTGAAATGGTTGCCACCATTTTGTGCACTATTTTTACATTTTTATGGCAATCATGGGGCGATCCCACAAAGCTGGTTTACAATTTTTGGGAGATTATATATTTTTTTTAAATCACATATTTGTAGAAAATATAATGATTTAAGCCTTAAAAATTTACATTTAAAGCATTCCAATTGAAGAGGGTTTGATCAAACTACCTTAGATCAAACCCCCTTGGATAGAACCCCGCTAGTTTTAAACTATACCTATAACAAAGTATCCTTTACACCTATCAAAATGCTAATAAAAAACCACTTTTGATTTACCTTTTGGGGGATCAAATAAATTCATTTAAAATTTATTTTTGTAAGTATGTAGTCCTTATTATAATATTCCCAAAAATTATATTTTTAAATAAATTTAATTTTATTATTATATTTCTTTTTTATTTCTTTTGAATGTAGGTTTTTCACCAAAAATCAAGCTCTTTGTTCTCCACATGTGGAAAGATACAAGATTATAAATAAAAAATTGAAAACTATAAGTGCACCGGATATTGAAGTCCTTGATCCATAAAAAAATAAATTGAATTTTGATACATACAAAAAAAAATGTGTTATACAGTCCACCTATTCCTGAATTATAATTGGTTTGACTTTGAAACTTGATTAAGGAAAAAATATTCAATAAAACACTATGAAACCAATTGGAAGCACTAGATATCATAGTTACAAATCTAAATTAAAAAAATATAGAATTTTATCCTTCATGGAAAAAAAGTTGTGTTATACGGTAAGTGTCACTCCTTAAAAATGGCATTTACTAAAAAAAATAGTTTTCAAAGGAGATGGAAAAAGAAGTGCAATCTGATTCCAAAAAAATTGAAAAAAAATATATTTAGAATCTACAAAAAAAAATTCACAGATCACTAGTTTGCATCATCTTCAAATTCCTCACGGTTTAGCCACTATAGGTGCCCGAAAGTGAAGATATAGTTAGAAAAAATCAGTTCAGTGTCCATTTTGGCCAAAAATTGTAAACCAGTATTGTGGGATCACCCATGTGATGTTTGATATAGTATTTTCTTTCTCACTATGCAACTTATGTCTATCCTTTAATATAGGATACTTGTCCTCCCTATGAATGATTTACATTGCTTCTCTCTTAACAATGACCATCATGTCACTCTTTAAAACATCACTATAGGTTGTTTTCTTCTTTTGTAGTACCACTGTGATATGATCTGCTCAATGGGTTTCTTGTTCAATTTTCTCAATATACTTTGTCTCTGTGTTATGTGTGTATGCTACAGTTCTTGGACAACAAACTTTGTTCATCTATAGCTTCTTTTTTCCTTGAAAATCGTGGCACCAATAACTTGCACTATGAATTTACCCTATTTCATGCTTTGATCACTTGCCAAAATTTAAAAGTAATGGCATGTACTCTATTCAATCTGCCATATGTGTTTCTATATTGAATTGTTTCTTACACTTAATCATGCAATTTTGAATATTTTTGAAAATGATGATGGCCAAGCTAAAAGGAAATGTTAATCAAACATGCATATTTTTCCTTAGTTGTCTTTACTATGCTCTCAAGTCATAACTTATCCATTCAACAATTTATCATTTCTACAACAATATTATTGTTTTTTTATAAACTACTGAAGAGATCTTCATTTCACTTGTCATTGATAACTACTCCCTCTAGATAACTTATACAAGTCTCTAGCAATAGTTGATGAATCTTTATGATGACTATCAAAAACACATGTAACACATTGTACTTTGCAATATGTTTTAATACCATGATATTGTATGCATCCTTAATGATTTCCTTGAACAAGTATATGTCTCTTATGATAGTGGCTGAAATATCACTATCATAGATGATGTATGGTTGCTTGAGGGAACCATAAAGAGATGAATTAACTTTCTATGATTATACAAATCACAAAAAGGAAACATGTTGGGCTCAACTCTTGTGGGAGCCACATTTTACTCCACATGCTATAATTTGATGAAACAACACAGTAACAAGGATTTCACGTATACTTGCACAAGAAGCATGCATGTTAGATAAAAATTGAGCATATGATGGATATGTTTGATCATGCTCTTTTTTTTCCTGGACATTTGTAGTATGCTAGTTGTTTTAATCTATATGGAGGTCAAGCTATATGTTTTTAGATGCTTGCAGATATATAGAATCATGATCTTTCATTTCTCTAACCAAACCTCATCTCAGTCATGCAGGAAACCTAGGAGCAATAAGTAGCAACAACTAGAGACTGGACTAACATGAAGGACTAGAATCGATGTAAGACAGACTCAACCAAGACTCGTCATTTAGAAAATGATGGGTCACCCTTCTCTATATGTGCATTTATTTTCTGCAAATGTATAGTTTTTCTTTTATTTGCATTAAAAGAGTTAGTCTCATGACTTGGGTGAGACATTATCCATTTTCATTATCAATAAAGATTACTTTTCTTGAAAATATTGTGCACTTTCTCCTTTGTTATATGTAATGCAATCTAGTAATGTAATCTTCTGATTTTGTTTATGCACATGAATCTAATATAGTAGAAATAAATTGTACCTTACTCTTCATTTGAAAATCACAAAAGCTCTACCTGATTGAGCTATTAGCCAAAATAGGTTACATGTACTTTTCCTTATTGTTCGCTTCATGTGCCCTGATCTCATCAGCTATAATCAGACTATTAGTAGGAGGAGTGTAAGGATTCTTGAAATCTTTCTCCACATCATTTCCACAATACTGTAGATACTCTTAAAAGAGTATTTTCCAGATAGCATAATTAGTTCCATCAAACCTCAGATAATCATGAGTGATTTTTCCAACCATCCCAGACCTTCCTTAAGTGGTTAAGCTCTTCTCCAAGGAATGAAGATCTAATACCAATTGTTGAACAAGACAACTGAGAGGGAGTTGAATCAGTTGTCACAAATTCAACTTTTATAATATTCACCGAAACTTAGATCAATCACAATTATTTTAACTCTACTAAAATGATTAAACATTAAATGCAAGTGTGGAAACTAAAAACCATCACACACACATAGTAACACTAGATTTACATGGAAAACCCAATGAGGGAAAAACCATGGTGAGGATTAACTCACATTATAGATAATATCAAAACTGATTACAAAAGGCTCACTACTAAAACAAGGACTCACTATCTAGATTAGGACTCACTATCCAACAAGGCCAACCACTCGAAGGGCTTATTGCCACAAAGATACAAAGAAGATAAAAGACATGTTAAAGAGAGAAGATAATCTGAATGCAACAGAGAAATCCACCACAATTTTCTCAACCACTTGTAGAAATGCATGAATGATAGAGTCCACCTTCAACTCACTACATCTAGAAACTTAGCATTTAGACTTCGCACTGATCTACCACACTCACATTACATTCATCCACTTGATTTTCACCTGCCTCACATCTATCTACTCTATTTATTTGCACTTATCTCTTTTTTTTCTTTCACCACTGACTCCTCCTATATTTATACCATCTTCAACTTTGAAACATATGCAAAGTTGACCATCCATCATTAAGTTCAAATTAGGTCAGCACAAAAACATCCTAAGGGGGAATTAGAATGAGAGAAACTAAAACACACACACTTGATGAGAACCCAAATACGTCCCAATATGCTTCAACAATTTCAAAGGTCGTGTTTAAGACAAGGTCGACCGAACTAGTGTAAAACATAGAACAATTAAGAACAATCCTTCCAAATGCCGAAATTATCTTCAACATTATCATAACAACTTAACTCTAGAAACGTAAGTCATAAGACTTAACCAAGGAGAAGTTTGAACCAACAACATTTCTCTCAAAGCTCAGCCAAATACACACAAAACCACGATTCACAACTAGTGAACATAACTTGCATTGTACAATGGATCAAAAATAAAAATCTTGATATAGCATCTTCCAACAACCATGATCAACATATCTGAACTACACACACATAGAAGCAAATCCCATACCAAAACCCAGAGAAACCACTGAACGCTTGCAATCTTCCTTCAATACAATTTTCTCAATATCCTTAACATATACAACCAATAACCTACATCCATGAAATTAATGACAACAACAACTATTTGATAAACAATTTACCAATTGACATCAATGATAACACCTTGCAACAACTTCTTCATACTTGCAACACTCTCTCTCTCCCCCCCTCTCTCAGGACTCTCTCTCTCTCCCTCTATCCCTCCCACCCTACCTAGCTAAGTCCCTCTCACACCATCCCCTTCTCTCCCACTCCCTCTCTATTAGTTCTCTCCCTTCCACCCCCTCTCCCTCTCTTAGGTCTCTCTCACTACCTCTCTACCTCTCTCTCTCTCAAGTCTATCCCTCCCTATCTCCCTCACACCCTACCTAGGAAAATATATCTCTCTTAAAACTCTCCATCCCTCTAAAGACATACATATAAGAAGACATACATACGTACATACAAACATACATACATACTTACATACATACAAGCATACATACATGTGTGCATACAATCTTACATACATACAAGCATACATGTACATATGTACATACAATCTTACATACATACATACATATAGGAATACATACATAAATACACTGATACATACATACATACATGCATACATACAAGCATGCATACATACATACATACATGTCATACAAGCATAGATACATAAAAACATACAAATGTATATACATACATTCAATAGAGTAGCATTTAACACAAAGCAATAAATAACATGAGCGCGTTATAATACACTCGTGTTATGTCTTGCTAGACATGTCTTGGGAACAAATGCAAAAACCATGTCAAAACTAAGAAATAATGCAAGTGTGTTATAATGCGCTCACGTTATTTCTTGCTTTGGAAGTCCCTAAGCCTTAGGCTTGGTGTTTTCCTTGGAATACCAACCCAAAGGCTTGGAGTGTCTTTGCAACGTCCAAAGACGTATTTTTGCAAATTCTACAATATTTCACATAATCGTGTTTGTGCTAAGTATCAAGTTTTCATGTGTTTCAATGTCAAACAAATCAAACACTTGGGTAATGTTAGGCTCACTCTTAGCTATCTAATGATGTAATTTTTTTCATATTTTGACAATGTTAAGCCTTTGATTTATAATTCCTTTTGTTTGTGTGTCTGTTTTTTGGAAAAAAACTAGTGTTTGGTGTTTTTTCGTTAGAAATTAGCTGTTCATCAAAATTTAAAATAAATTAAATTTTTAGAAACTAGACTCCATTCTATGCATATTAAAAACAATAATAATAATTTTCACTTAGTTTCCAAAATTTATAGGGTTAGCACAGCTAAAATTGTGTTTTTCAGGAAGTGTCCACTTTGAAAATTAGTAAAAAATCAAATATTCATTAAAAAATTATCAAAAAAATCAAGCATAAACTACATACTATTAGATAATTTCTCACTAAAGCGATTTTAAAAATACTAAAAAAAATTAACCGTGCTAGGGAGCCAAAAAATTTGCTAAGTTATGTTTTTTTTACAAAAACAACACCAATTTCTATGGTCTCCTCTTTTTAACCCCTTAATCTCAATCATTTAAAAAAAAAATAGTAGTTTAGAAAGTAGACTCGAAGCACTACAATCCTTGTTTTTGTTGCATCTCAAAATTTTGAGTGTAACTATACTCAATTTCATGTCCCAGGTTAGTGTTCCCTAATTTCAAAAAAAAAGTGGCTACTTAAGCCCCCTTTTTGGCCCCCCATATTTTTTCACTTACCCATATATTAAATTATATATATGTAACAAATATTTTGGCTCCCCAAAATCTCTAGCTCCTTCTTAGATTTTTTCACCTAGGAGAGAAAAATGGGCCAAAATGACTTTGTTAATATTAGAAGAAATGGAAAGAGGGGTATGAAATGTGTGTGTGGATGTGTTTAAATTCTAGAAACTTAATGAAAATGCAGATTAAGGAATGCAATCTAACCTAATGCAAAAATTTTGGAAAAAACAATGTGTATTTAAACAACTTGACTAGGAATGTAAACAAACTGAAACATAAAATAACCCAGTTGAAGATATGAACCTGGAAGCTAGAAGACCAATGTGAAAGTGCAAGACACATTAAAACACTAGTTTATCATTAATTTTAATTCAATAACCTTCTATATTGAGTTAATAATGTTATTAAAAACATTTTATAATGTTGAATTAGGGAGAAATAGGTTAATTAAGTCTAGAAAAGTGTGAAAGTCCTTCACAAGACTTTACAACACCTTTACAAGACATTGTTAAAAGCATGTTATTTGATTTGCAAGGGTCCAAGACCTAGTGTGGACGCATAAAATTCCTCACAACACTATATTAAGACCTCATTAAGTCCATTTTATCATGAATTAATCCCATGTCAAGCAAAGGGTCCTTTTTTCTACGACATATTTAGCCCCCACTTTAGTGTGAGGATGAACCTGTTTCAAACTCACACTAAAGTAGAAATTCAAGAGAGGTATTCATGCATAGATGCAGATGACAAATAATTACAAAGATTAAGGAGGTGTCCAAGCCCCCAGGATCCATGATCCTAAGTCAATCCCCCAAGATAAAAAATCATGCAAAGGCAAGGTGGAAAGAATGAAAGGTGAGGTAGAAAAGATGTACTCACTCTGGGGCCACAAAACTAGTTGTTTGCAGGGTGAGAAGGCCCATAAAGAAGTGGTTTAGTGAGAAAGTCATGCCAGTGTGTCGGCTTCCCACCATATAATGAGAAAATTCATGCCAGTGTGTTGGCTTTCCATTATACTAACCACAACGAAAATTATTTTGTAAATGTTTTTTGAATGATATGTAAAGTTTTGTTAAAGGGGAGTTTTGCTTTGTTCATGTAAGGTATTCTTCTTAGGGAGAATTGTGCCTAATGTCTCCAAGAGAGGACAAGTCAGGAGGTTAGACCGTTATCCATGGGATGCCTCATTTGCATCATGCCACTTCAGTTGATCATTATCCCTAGTGCCAAATCATTATCCATGGGATGCCTTGTTCGCATCAGGTCACTTCAGTTGATCATACACTCTTGGAAAGAATCAAACCCAATGACACCACCAAGAAGAGGACACATCACAAGAAAAATTAAATCACACCATGAAATTTGCAAGTAAATGTTACCTATGTATGCCCCCACTTTAAAGCGGTTGCTAACACCATTACTGTAAGAAATTGCTTTAAAGTAGAAGATAAGAACATGAGAGCTTATCTAAAAAGCCCTATGCCAAGTCATATGTTTTTGAAAAGCTATATCATGAAGAAAGGGAGTATGTCACATGCGATTCAATCTTTAATACATGTCATCCACATCCTAAGCTTGCTCTTATACGTTAATGAAAGGTTAAGGATTAGCCAAAAGAGACAATGACAAGTGACATATAGGGATAAGGCTTTCTAGCCCTTTTCCCCCACTTAGTGCAGGAAAAAGGCGAGTCTAGCATGGATTATAGTATGCTGCCCTTGCAATGGATGAAAAACATGTAATAGAGAGTATGCTATGGTACTACAACTATTACAAGGCAAGGAGCAACAACTAATGTTATTTATATATCAATTTAGGATGTATCAAGGGTAAAGATTTCTTGGAAGAATTTTGTGTGACAATATGGATGTTGAGTGAAGGTTTGTTGGATGGGTTGATGGATATGAAAGGAAAATCATGAAGAACATGAGTTAGAATAATGAGGGTGGGTGTATTGTGAGCTTGTTTCTTAGTACACATAGGGTGATGATGAAGGGTTGAATTTTTTTGAGTAACAATAGTGGTGAGGATATGAGAAGAAGGCTTGAGTTGGTTGTCTGTTTTCTCAAAGGTATCATTCTTATGTGCCATAATATCAACCCTATGAGGAGAGCTAATATGTTCATCACATGTCATAATGGAATTTGGAAAAATAGTTTCATCACTCATAGGGGAGGAATCAAGAGAAACATTGTTAGGAGTTTCATGGTTACTAGTGATTGGACTTGTTTGTTCAAATAGAAGTTCCACCACAATATCGTCTAACACTAAACTATCTTCTTCATGTGTAGAGAAGATATTAGGAGAAGAAAAGGGTTGATTGTCATGATTATTGATACTAGGTAAGGTAGGGGAAATTATTTCAGCTTTGTGTGTCATAATGTTGTTGCAAGGGGGAGGAGGAGGAAGAAAAGAAAGACTTGCATGATCTTCAATAATTGTGTCTTCTATCCTCAAGATACCTTCATCACCAATGGGAGAGATATCAGGGGAAGACCGAGTATGATTATCATGATTATAAATGTGTGCATCCTCTTGTGTCAAACCTTTATTGGATGAGCTAGAAGAGATGAAGTCTTTAAGAGCTTCATCTAACATGTCTAAGTCCTCACTACAAAAAGGTTTGGGGGATAAGTTATCATCAATTTGGTTTAGGTTTCTTATGACAAGATTTAGAGGATGGAGTGAGCGAGATAAAATCCTGAAGAACTATGTGCAGGATCATGGTATGCCAAACAGGCCCTTAAGTGGCAAAAAATTCAGAAAAATCAGTGTTAGGCAACTTGACGTAAATATTTGAATAAGTTATCTATATTATTTAAAAAACATGTAAGAATAGAATTTATAGAAAATTGAATGTAGTTTCTAAAATACTAGGTTTATTTAAAAATAAATAAAATCTATTTGGTGAAAATTTGAAATTTCAATGCAAGAGTACTTAAATTTCAGGGGAAAAAAAGAAGTAGGTGTCTGTCTGACCACCCTAACCATAAAATAAAATGATAATATTTTTATATATAAGTAGAGGACTCATGTCTGGATGTGATGCATATTTTTATAATTTTTTCCAAGTAAATAATTAATTATGATTTTTTATTACAACTTTTAGAAAATATAAAACTCGTCTGTCTGACCAATTAACTTGGCCAAAAATTCATGAAATTTAATTTTTCTTTTTTAATCTTATAGTATGTAAAGCATAGAATGTGACACATATTTTGATTCAAAAAATATGATACCGTTTGAAAGTTATAGATGTTTTTCAATCAGCCTATCGATCAGGACTTTAGTCGTAATTCTAATAGAAAATGAATAATAATTATTTATTAAATTCAAATTAAATCTTAATTTATATTTTTGGAAAGCTGAGAATCTCCTCTAAAAACCCTTTTCGTTTCACTAATTTTGGGTGAAAAAAAAGTCGTCAGCCACATACCCTACAAATATTGCCACTTTTTGGCATACCATGATCCTGCACATACCCTTCATCTAAATTTTCTACATCACCACTACTAAGAGGCTTAGATGAGAGGGTTGTTCGAAATTGGATCATTTGTTTGATTGGATCATTTGATGTGTTTTGTGATTGATTGTTTATATGTGCTAATGTTTCCTCAATGTAATATGATCTAAAAGGACTATGAAATAGAGTTGAAAATGGAACTTGCAAGATTATAAATGCCATGAATGTAAATGATGCTTATTTCTAATAAAATGCAAGATAAAGACATAAGATGAAATGTAACTTTTTAGATTGCAAACAAAGTAGTTGATTGATGCAATAATCTAAAAGATGAAATGTTGTGAATGCAAAAGTGAAATTGAAACAATGCATGAAATGAGAAAATTGAAGAAAGATTTAACAAAATGCATGCTACAAAAATGTAACTGACTAATATTTATGGGTAAAGGCACCAAACAGAAGCCTAAAAACAAATTTCTAAGTTCTGAAGTGTTGTTCATGGGTTAGAAGGGACTGATTCGCCCAAGGTGGCGAATGAGTCCCAATATGGACCTTTTTCAAAATTTTCAGATATTTATAACTGATTTTAATGTGTTTTGAGTGCCAAGGTGCAGGTCTAAATGAAAAATGAAGAATTTATGAGTTGTACAATGATGAAAGATGCAAAAATGCAACCTATTGTGCACTTTTACCCATTCAAAAATGAAATCCTAGAATGCAAGATAACTAATGCAAAATGAAATGCAAGAAAATATAGGAAGATTAATGGATTCCAAAATCAGAAAAGAAAGAATTTAAACAACAGGTTCACCAAAATGTAACAAATATTTTGGCTCCCCAAAATCTCTAGCTCCTTAGGGCTTTTCACCTAGAAGGAGAGGAAAATGGGCCAAAATGACTTTACTAACATTAGAAGAAATGGAAAGAGGGGTATGAAGTGTGTGTGTGTGGATGTGTTTAAATGTTGGAAACAATGAAAATACAGACTAAGGAATGTACTCTAACCTAACAGAAAAGTTTTGGAAAACACAAAGTGTATTCAAACAACTTGACTAGGAATGTAAACAAACTGAAATAGAAAATAATCCAGATGAAGATATGAACCTGGAAGCTAGAAGAGGCTAGAATGAGGCTTTGAATACTTACAGAAGACACTAGAAATGCTCACTAGGACTGATTCGCCATGTATGGAAAATGAGTCTTATTTTTGCCAGAAAGTGTCGAAACCAGTTTTGGGGAATTGGGTATCCAGATCTTCATAAATCACTATTAAAGCCTAGAAATGGGACTGATTTTCCATCAATGGTGAATGAGTCCTTTTCTAGAAAATAGAGAAATCTGGAAAGGATTTTGTGGCTTAGGATCTGTAATTCTATTTTTTATGAGTCTCTGGATTTGAATCTGCAAAACTGGACCTATAAACTCTCTCCAAGCTTGAAATTGGGCTTGAAACACCTTGAATGACTTTGATGGGATAAGCACACATTTTTGTACCTTCTATTTTGATAAATATGCATACACAAACACATGCAAAGGGGAAAAAGTGTTGGAGGTTAGGATATGGGGGTTTGCCTTGGTCAAATCCTGTTTAGGTAATTAAACCAAAATGAAGAAAGAAATGAATGAAACATGCAACAATGGAATTGATTACCTTTCCATGATGAGTGATCTTGAATTTCTGCAGCAATACATGAAGATTCATCCCTTTAATGCTTTAGAAAGCTACCTTAATGACTTCTAATGAAGAAACCCTAACTTGCCTGACTTGGATGAGAAGATAGATGATGAATTAATGATGAGAGATGTAAAATTGAGTTTTTTTTGTAAAATGAGGATAAAAATACTTATTTATAGACAATTGTACCTTAGTTCCCGATAATACCTCATCATAGGTCGACATGTAGTGAAAATAAACTTTAAATTTCACTTTTTCCTACTCAAAGGTCAAAATGGGGGCCATATGGGACTCAGTCAACACACATGGAAAATGGGTCCCACCTAAATGGGATGGATTTTCCATGCATGGTGAATGGGTCCCACATGGGCCAATTTCACAGCTAAGAAGCCAAGGAATAAAGAAATAAGGTTTAATTTGCAAGTTTTTTAGATATTTGATTAATTAAAGCCTTGGGATGCACTATGTGGGTTATTAGGGACCTATTAGTGATGATGTAAATGTAAAATAGGGATTGGGACACATAAATCAATGTGAAAGTGTGATTAAATACACTTTACATCATTAAAATTAGGTCCACATAGACTAGAAGGGAACAAAAACCAATGTGAATGTGCAAGACACATTACGACACTAGTCTATCATTCAGCTTAATTCAAGAACCTTCTAGATTGATGTAATAATGTTATTAAACACATTTTATAATGTTGAATTAGGGAGAAATAGGTTAATTAAGTCTAGAAAAGTGTGAAAGTCCTTTACAAGACTTTACAACACCTTTACAAGACATTGTTAAAAACATGTTATTCAATTTGCAAGGGTCCAAGACCTAGTGTGGAAGCATAAAATGCCTCACAACACTAGATTAAGACCTCATTAAGTCCATTTTATCATGAATTAATCCCATGTCAAGTAAAGGGTCCTTTTTTCTACAACACAATATAATATAATTATATTTATTACTATATAATTTTTGATATAATATTTAAATTGAATCATTATTATATATTATTATTTTTATATAACATAAATATTAAAGTACAAATTAAATTCTATATAATATAATTACATGTATTATTATATATAAAATTTGATCTCACATAAATTATATCATTATAAATAAATATATAATTAAATAATAAATATAAATAAATCTTAAATATATATTTATTATAATATAATATTTAAAATATATATATATATATTAATTTACATTTTATTAAATATTACATAATAATTGAACTGTAGATTTTTGGGTTCCTATGGACAACTCTAATTCTTCTAGGGTTTTTCACCTAAAAGGAGAGAGATAGGGCCCAAAAATGCTAAGGGTTCATTCAAATTATGCTATGTGATATGTTGTCTAAGCTAAATGAAGTTAACTAAATGCAAGTAAGTGATCTATCTGACTTAATATGTCTGCAAAACTAAGATCAACATTATTTTTGAAAACACAGTGTTGTTTGCAAAAAAGCTTTAAAGAATGAACAAAAATGCAAATTAAACTAAACAAAATGCAGTTTTCAGAATGTGTGCACCTAGGAAACTAAGGAAGATTGGAAAATGATCTAGAAAATTGATGAAAGTTGAATTTGGGTTGATTGGGACTCATTCACCACCCTAGGAAAATTAGTCGCAGGTTAGGGCTTTTCTACATAAAAGCTATTTTTTGTTAGTCAAGAACTTGGATTTGCATCTGACTCAAATCTACACCTTAGGGAGGAATCTCACCATTCATGGTGAAGCAGTCCACTTTGGGATTTTTGCAACTTCAAATTTTTGTTATGTACTTTGACACCTGCACAACAATTTCTGATAGAAACCCAACTTCAGATCATAGAAAATTCCTACAAAACAACTAAAAATTGTTTGTCTAATGGGGGGTTTTCCTTGGTTATTTACCACTAGTTGGGTAATTAAGCCTTCAGTGGAGAAAAATATGCATAAAACCCTAGCCTTAGATGTGTTAAAGACTAGGAAAGTTTGAATCATAACAAAAACCCTATTCTATTGATCTAGAATAAGAAATGCAAAGATGATTCATATAATGTAAGATCTCAACCCTATAAACCTTAAAACACATGAAAAATAGGAATTAAATGACATGCAAATGATAAACAAACAAAATGCAAACCTTAATATGAAGATAGAGTGAAAATGGAAGATGGAATCAATATGAAACCAAGTCCTTAGGTGTGATTTGGTGGCTAGTTGCACTTCCTCACCCTAGATTTCTTCATGATTCACCATAGACTTCCATCATCAACCCTTTGCAATGTTGGATCTTGACAAGAGAAGTGAGCTTCAAGACCTACAAAAACCTTAGTTTGCTGCCCTAAAACTTCAACTTTTGCTAATGAAACTTGTTGTGTAAGACTTGACTTTAGGAATTACTCTTGAAAAATGACAAAAAGATAAGAAAAGATATGTGAAATGACTTGAAATGAGTATTTATAAGCAACAAAACCTTATTTTCCCATTATTTAGACCTAAGAGGCTGACATTCACTAGAAATTAAAGTTAAATTAATCAAATTCCCACTTAAATTTGAATTTTCCCTCAAAGGGGACTCATTCACCACCCTTGGTGAATGGGTCCCACCAGAGGGGACTCATTCACCCAAGGTGACAAATAGGTCCCACTACTGTTGTTTGAAGGTTTGTTTTCAGGGTATGAGATAATTAAATTTTTTTTGTTGGGTTTTATGTGATTTCTCAGGTAAAACAAACCTCTAGATCAAAATTAATGGGTCTAAGGGGCCTATAAATGTTGTTTTGAAGGGTAAATGATGTGAAGGGACTCAAAAGTGGGTCCAATTATGCGTGAAATTGTCTCTTTTCTCAAGAGGGTCAAATTTTCTATGGCACAATAATAAATATAAATATAATTTATATTATATTTACAAAATAAACAAAATTGAATAATAAGTATATAAATATTAAACATATATAAAGAGCTACAACTCAAGGAAGCTACTACTCCTTGTAGAAATATTTTAAGGTCACTCCCAAGGAAGCTACAACTCCTTGTAGACTTTATTTTAGGGCTTCATTAAAAGGAAGCAACTAATCCTTAAAATTAGAACAAACTCATAAAATATTATAGCATGACAGTCCTTCTACTGTCAAAATATGACAGTGAAGCTCAATCGTTTTGATGATTCCAATTCCACTTTGACAACTCTTTTGTAACTTCTTCAAATGTATCCCCTTCAACTTACTCACTCATTTCTTTCAACATTCAATAAGTTTTTCCTTTGTCTCACTTCCTCCAATAAACAATTAGGAACAATCTTCACTTCCCTTTTGTCATAATAATATGATCAACATGAATCTGGGTAGGATCTTCCATCTCTTATTGTATATGAGGGAATTTGCACCGCACGTGCAAATCCACTTTTTGCTTTTATCCAACTTATAAAACCAAGTTTAGAGGCTTAATTCCACATAATCCTGTCGCTTGCATCACACTTGGCACCTATTTTGAGCATCGGTGGAGGCGTTTCTATTGGGGACGCCCATGCAGGGCGTAGACATCTATGCGGTGCGCTTACGCCCCTAATAGGTTCCCGTGTCTAGAGCCTGCAAAGGCATTACAGTTCCCATTGCGGTCAATTTTTAATTCCCTCCTTGTCCGACCGACATGAATATGGTTGTTTCTCTTCATCTTTTCTTCATATTCACTCCTTGAACAAGCATTTCAGCTCTTCAGATATTCTTCCATCTTCTACACATCTCTTCACCACTTCTAGACTTCATCCACAATCCACTCCAAAAGCTCTAACTAGCTTCTTCACCATCTCTTCAAGCTCCAAACACTTTACACTTCATAGAAGAAACATCAACACTCCACCACTTCAGTAGAGCAAGTGTGGAAGAAAACACCATTGCAGCAGAGGCTTGAGTTCATCTCATTTTCTCCCCCAAGCAACCTTGAGTGCTCTTGGTGGAGGTGGTAAGCTTTCACTCCTCTCCTATATTACTTGGTTGAGTAGCATAGCACTATTTTTTAATGCTTTAAGTTCTCTTTACTTCATTTCTACTTTTCTCTCTATCTATCTGGTTATCCATGGAGGTGGGAACACCAAAACGGGGTCTGACTAAGGTAGGCCCGTATGCAGCCCCAACCATTTCTCTCCCCCTCCTATGTGCAGGTATTAAAGACACTCATGAGTTGGAAGCTTCATCACCAACATGGTCATAAGTATTTCCTTTCTCCTTCTTATCTTCTTTACCTTACTTTATTTCATTTCTACCACTTTTTGTTACTTTATCATGTTATGTTATTTCCCTATATTCTATAAGCTCTTAGCAATCAGATAAAAGCATTCACTTTGTTGTTTTCTGATACATTCTCATTCTCTAGTCCATAGGATATTCCAGCGTGCCTCTGAGATGCCAACGCACCATGGTTTCATCCATTGTCTGCGCTGATGTCCTTTGGCCGAGAGCTTGATAGTCTGTCCAGAAAATCTCTGTGACCTGCTCTTTCGGATTCTAGAACTCTCATTGGTGTTCCATTGAGGTGGTATAAGGAAGTTCACCCTATGAGGCTCTCTAAATGAAGAAAACTCATGAGTAGCGAATCCCCCTATATTACATTTTCGTGAACCTGATGTGAAGAATAGTGTTCTTGAAGAAACTAGGAATTTATTTACCCCTACATGGTGGGGTCATAAATTTTGACTCGATGCTCATAATTCAGAACCGTTTGCACTGTTGGAAAGGTCTCCTAGAGAACTAGTCTATTCCCTAAATTAAAATTTCCTTTAGCAGTCAAATTTTAGGGACCAACGCAAGTTCTGACCTCAAATTTCACTTTAGAGACCTCTGAAAATGTGAATTACTAGAACATAGAAAATACCGAAAAAATTTGTAATGGATTTAATATCTTCTTTTATTAGTTTTGTATCTGATTTTGTTCAAAATGTTAATGATATTCCATTTCGTGCATGTGATAGTGACTTGGATTTTCCCATGTCACTTGGTATCTTTGATCCTTCTCATGAAAGTCCTCTTGTTTTGGAGGATATTTTGTTGCAAGAAGATGAAATCATTGATACTTTTCTTAATATTACTCTACCGTCTATTCGTTCCAATGCACTCTCTTCTAGAGATGTTGTATTTGTGAATGATGAAATTCCCCTTCATTCCAATGCACTCTCTTCTAGAGATGATACATTTGTGAATGATGAATCTCCTCTCCATTCCAATGCACTCTCTTCTAGAGATGTTGCATTGGTGAATAATGAATCTCATCTTTGTTCTAATGCACTCTCTCCTAGAAACGTTGCATTAGAGAATGATGAAACTCCTTCCACATCTGATTCTCCCTGGATCGATGTTGAGAATGTTTCTTCAAATAATTATTCCACATTTGATCCTGTTTGGATTGATGTTGAGAATATGTATTCAAATAATTTTTCTACTAGTAATGATTCTATAAATGCAGTCTATGTCTCCGCTGCCCCTCAAAGGCCTAAGAGACCAATCATTTACATGAATCTGGATAGTCCTTCTTCTAAAAGGATTTGTTCTATTGATGGTGTTTTTAGTGTAATTAATATTTAATTACACTTGCATAACTTTACTTAGGTAATATTTAACTCCTCAGTTTATTATTCTCATCCTTATCTTATTGAGCTATCTTGTTGCTCAAGATAAGATTAGGGTTATGCATCTTTTCTTTTATAAAGCAAATCATATCTTGTAATCATTGAATTCTTGAATAATATTATGTTGCACATCTTTTTGCAATAGCTCTTCTTTTTTGCTTTTTTCTTCTGTGGAAGGATTTTCTGGTTTGCATTTCAGATCTTGGTTTCTAACATGGTATCAGAGCATTGATTTGCAACCCCTTCTCATTTTTTTGGAGAAATTCATTGCAAAGCACATTCGGGGTTCCTCGAGGGTTTCATTCCTTGAGCTTATTTATGAAGCATTTTGGATTAGATCTGAGCATTCCATTGAATCCAGAGTTGTTAGAACAGTCAGGTTTGCCTTTCGTTTCATCAAAAAAGGCCTTCGTTTGTCAGATCTACGAGGATTTGAAGTTTATGAGGGTTTCCAGATCCAGAGCATACCTAAAATTTTTGGAGCGTTTTCAGCCCAAACGGACCTCACCATCACGTTTAGAGTGCCCAAAAACCCCAAAATCGGTCTTGTCAAATCGTCAAAATTGGACACTGTGACTCCGGAAGGTAATTTTTTTCATTTCTGGTTCGTACGGTCTGGTACGGTACACAATCCAAGAAAAAAAAAACTAGAGTTAATGGGTGCCGCCTTCAGTTAACCGCTAGCAGTCAACCGCTAGTGGTTAATGCTAGCGGTTAATGCTAGTGATTAGCCTAGCCACCAAGCTTAACTCTAAACCCTTTTGGAGGAGTTTTGGTATTTTGGGCATAACTTTTGTGTCTGAACTCCAATTTTCAAAAACAAAATATCTCCAGAAAGTTGGTTTTGAGCACTTTCTAGTGGTGTAGTTTATTTTTCAGTATTTTTCTATTTAGCTACATTTATTTCTGTTTGAATTTAGATGTTCATTTATGGCTTTCGAGCTCATAATTTTTTGGCACAATGTTCGATTTTCGTCATTTTTGCAGCGTTGGAAAGGTATTGAGGAGCTCTATTTTTCTATCTATGCACTTTTTTTTGTATCTATCCCAAGTTGATCATTATTCCAAATTTGTCCCGATGGGTGTTTTGGAGATTACTTGGATGTTTTGGCAGTTGGAAAGGTGAAACTTGAATATTTGTACTTCATTTCAGTACCACATCATCTTATTTTCTATTTATGCATGTTTAGCATTCTCTACTTTTACAATCATTGGGTTATTGTAATAAATGAACTGAGAGAAAGTTTCATCAGGGGGGTTTCTTGCATAATAATCTGATTAGAGTGTGCATGCACTTTGATCTCCATTTTGATTTGTTGACAGCTTGCATGGGTTATATCTAGTTTCTTAGTTTCTTTTGGCCACATTTTTGCTCTAGCTTGACACATATCAGATTCACATCAGTTCACACTTTAGATTAAGAGTTTATGTTTCTTGATCCGCATTGGTTCAGATCCTTGTCAGTTTTGTTGTGCCCCTAGCACACATGCCTTGTTTCGAAATGGGGACCCTCTTTTCTTTCACCTTGTCGGGTTATTTTCATCGCCGCCTCATTTTGTGTGCCCCACTTTTTGGTGTCTCAAATGGTCAATATTGCTTCAAAGTCCCACCATAAGTTGACCATGCCTTCCCCCTTTAATATTGTCATGTTTTGGTGCCTTGCGGGGACTCTTTAGCAATTCGCCCCTGCCAACGGCACCAGCTCCCTTCAGGCCCGGTCGTCCGGGTTTCCCATGCCGGATCTCCCTGTCGCTCCCGCTGTTCCCAACGGCATTTAGCCCACGTCCTCCTGGCCACCGGACCCCGGGTCTCCCACCGCCGTGTCTGATTTTCAAATCCACCAACCCTTCGTCTTGTTGTACCTACATTCAATAAGATCATTAATGGCGATAAGGGGTATCAAAGACCCATTCCAGTCTGTCACTTTCACTTGACAGTGTTGCAGAGAATAATCAGAGCTTGCTGCAGGATTCCACTTTATTTGAAGCTTCCAGTTGATCTTCATTCATTACCCTCGCTTGTTGATCATAAGTGGATCCCTACGCCTCCCTGCATCAAGTGTTCAAGGTTGGTCTTATGATCACCCTCCCGAGCATTGTCTTCATGATTTCTAGGGCTTAAAGTGCGTAAAGAGAATCAAATGACATGTGAGCGATAAAATACGACATCATGAACAAAACCGATGTCCCTGAAAATTGAGTGAACTAGCATAGCATCCCCATGACCGATTCAGAGCTTTACCCCTGCACGATCGTTCTCCGCAGAGGTGTTTGTGCCCCTCGGGCCCAGATCATTCCTTTGTCGTCAGGGACTTGACGAGAGATCAAAAATGTCAAAGCATCCTTTGGGTCTCTCGGGCCCAGGACTTCGGGCCTCCATCCCTGGGATTCTGCCCCTCATTCTCTGTCGGTGAGACCTTCTCTTTGTTCGGCAAGACCTTTCGCCGAGTGCATCCTTCTCTTATTGAGCAATGTCGGGGAGACATTCCTCCATCGCCAGGACCTCACTGCAAGCTCCTTAGGTCTTGACGACACCTTTGCTTTTGGTGGGACCCTTCATCCTTCGCCAAGACTTCCTAGCAAGGTTCTATCTCTTAGAAAACATGCTTGGCCCTTTCCGATCAGCAAGACTTACCCGCTTTCGGCATAACCTCTCAATGACTTAGAATCCTACACCAAGCACTTACGTTTTGATCTGTTTTTGTGAAGAAAGTTTGGCCTTCTCACCGAAATCCTCATTCGGCATAACTTTCAGATGTCGGGCAGACCATATGATGATCTCACGATGTCTCACCGAGGGGATCCACTAATCCACATGTCGCTATAACCCTGAGCCATCAACAAGACGCTATGTAGATGTTGCTAACTTACAATGAAGATCACTCCAGCACCATATTTCACTAGGACAAAGTAAACCTACGATGACAAGGGGTCATTCATTGCATTTTCAGTGTAACTAGAATGAGCTCACGCCGAAAGAAAACTAAATGCAAAGTTGGAAAGACATGTTCGCATCGCTGAGACCCTACACTGAGAGTTATAGCTCTATACCGATGAACCACCAAAATGAAGGTCGGGGAAATGAGAGGTCGTCGGTATGAAGCTATCCCGAGAGCCATAACTTATGTCGATATGGACCCACACGCGAAATGCATAACTTAACTGATTTAGTGGGGCCATCCACAGTCCTTTGGTCATCCTCCGTCCCAAGGGGAAAACTTCACCTGCCCCTCTGAGCTTCGGGCTTTTCCCTTTTGACCACCCCCAGGCTAAGATGAAACCAAACGGTGGGCTCAGCTGTCGGGCCCAGTATTGCTCCCAGCTGTCGGTAGAACTTTCGTCTTCACCAAGACTTCTCACCGACTAAGAATCTTACGTCGAAGGCTCCCGTTGCAATATATTGAGACCCATCATCTTCGGCATGACATACAGATGTTGTTGAGACCTCTCACTGAAGATACAAATCTTACGTCGAAGCCCCTTGTCGGTGAATCACATGACTTTCGCCGAGACCTTTCCCCGAGGCAAATTTTTACACCGATTGAAACTAAAATGAAGTGACGGCATTCTCCTCTGCTGGGCCCGAATCTTCGGACTTCTGCTCAACATTTTCCATCCTGAACGCCAAAGTGTACCATGGCCCCTGAGCCTCCTGAACCCGGTAATAAAACTGCTGACCGCCTTTTAACCCGCCAGACCCCGGACCCCAGAGTTTTGTCTTCAGAATTCCATTCTCAATTTGCTGCTCCAAATTCTCATCTCCAGACGGCTCTCTGGCTCGGAACCTCTAGATTCTCCTAAACCGATCCAAAGGAGCCCAAATCTGAAATCAAACTTTAACCCATGTGCTCAATTTCGGTCCTCTTCATTGTGAAACTTTTGAATTATCAAAATTCAACTGAAGGGAGTCTCCGGGAGCTCCCCACCCAATTTTCCCTTCTAAACAACATTTCTGCTAAGGAAGTCCAGCCTTCTAGGCCCAGACTCTCTTAATGCCCCTACTCAAAAGATCAATGATGTCAAGAGATAAAGTTCATGATATGCTTGATAGATCATTTAAAATGGATGTCATTTAAAATAAATTCTTTTATGATCCATTACGCTGACTACTCCTTTACTTGCATAATATATGGAATCGGGTGCAGGACCTTCAGGGGCAGCTGTCGAGAATGACAAAGGGAAGAAGACAGGAAAAGCTCCTTGAGGAAAAGAGGACAAGGACCAAATGAAATATCAATTTCAAGGTGAGCCTCTGCACTCAAAAGTTACCATGGATTGGAAGGAGATCACTGATACCAACATAGGCCACGTCAACATTGACGAATTTACACAAAGGGTTAGGGTCAATCCAATGACCAAAAATGCAAGACTGATAAGGCACAGTGGAATAGAAAAGGCTACAAGATTCCCTCCATCCCTTGTGGCCCCTAAGCTGGTCATGGCTTGTCGAGAGGCCTATCAACCCGACACAAGAACCATCGTTGATAGAGAGGGAAACATTCTTGCCGATATGTCACCTAAGGGGATCATTGAGACCTTCCATATTCCCACATTTCAAGAGATGGAGGTCCCCACCATAGAGGAATGCCAAGCGGCATGGGACAATAATCCAGCCAGCTGCAAAAAGTTGATAAATCAGCATTGGCTCAAAGAGAAGCGGGGCAGCGCTGCGAAGGTTCCTCAGGAACTCTTCCATGGTGACTTCCAAGAAGATTACCACAACTTGGTGACCATGTTAAGCAAGGTTATGGGTTTTCCTATGGGTGCCTTCTTTCAGGAGTGGATGGTGTACTTCATTGAGAAAATTCTTCAAGGGAATGAGGACGTCACCACCAAGACTACATTTTACTGGGGAGGAATAATAAGCAACCGCTTCCATGAGCAATTCATCAATGTGAAGAAGAGCTCCAAATTTTATATGACTTCCTATCTTGTTTATTCCTTAGCGGATCAAAGAAAGTACAACGGGTTGTTTGTGGCACCCAGTCAGGAGCAGGGGCGAAGAATCAAGGCATATGATAGGTACCCACAGCTCCAGTACCGAAACTTCAAAAAGGGGTACTATCGAGTAAACAATGCCTTCATTGGCTATATTATCAGGCTGATTACCGGAGACTTCGAGAGGAGGGTCTCCCACAGTGCCAGGGAAATTTTGAAGTATTACACCTTTCTCTTCATCCAGTACCTAAAGTTCACGTACATCCGTGCCTAGGGCTTCACTGAAAGGCCAAACAGGTTTCCTCGGTACCCCAACAACCGAATCATCCTTCTAGAGCTTTCCCGGCAACTCCAGCACATACAGGCAATCTTCAACAGCAAACACATAGTAGGGATTTCCTATCCCATGACTCTGGGCTAGGGCATGTATAAATTGCAAACTTCCCAGTGTGCTGGTAACTCTGAGAAGGAACTAAAGGATTACCACTTCTACCTACACACTGCTCGCCCGCGGATGGACCTGTATGGTCATGTAAGAAAAGCCCTAGGGCCAAGGTATGCCCATCTTCACCACATCGAGGATTTCTGGGCCAACTACTAGGATGATAAAGAGGTACGTGCAAGGCACTACATGCGAATGACTGCACAGTTTGTAAGAAGGGTGCAGCCTTTTCCCATACCAGACCAAGTCGAGGAGGATGAGGCCACCATAATGCATCCCAGGTACCCTACAATCACCAATTTTCCAATACACTCAATTGACTGGGACGAGCAGGAGGTCGATGACCTCGACACTATAAACAAGCCAATCTTGGCTCGTACTAAGGAGTGGGTCAATGGGCAGGTAGCTCAATTAAGGTGGCAAGGAGTAATTTTGACTTATGAAGGGCTTAAAAGTGAGCCAAGTGCCACAGAAGATACCGCTGCCACCACTTCTACCGGCGGGACCTCTAAGTCTCCTTCGGTCACCAGATCCAAGAAGAGGAAGGGGACAAAAACATAATAGTCTCTAGACCCCAAAGTCTATGCGAGGAAAGAAGCGGGAGGCTCACCCTTCAAAAGGCTCAAACAAGCCGAGAGCACCACAAAACAGCCCTTAGCCCAGGAAGAGGAGGTAGGGGGTATAGATCAATTGGAACCTCTCTTGGCTCTCCCTGCCCCTACCATTGCACCACCTACCTCTCTAGCTATGATTGCCACATCCCTGCCAGCAGTGGACATCTCCATCCATCTTTCCCCTTTGCCTCCGACTGAGTCTGTAATAATTGTCGACTCCTCTTCTGCCATGACCATGCCCCCTTCCTCCGCTGCCATGTTACTAGCCACATCACTACCTCTGGCAGTGGTGACAACACCTATTCCCATTTCCACCATGCCTGAGGCTCTCTCGAGACATATGCAGAACCTTCCCCCTGAGCTCTCCCAGATCCTAATGGATCTGACTCTTCAAGCATCCCTTACGCAAGTCCTCGTTACTGCTCAGCCTTCACAACCGCCGACAGGGCCATCAACTATGGAAGCCACCATGTTGATCTCTGAGGAATGGTAGGAATGGGAGCGGGAAGCCTCGATGCCTGTTGAGGAGGAGGCTGATGAATACCATGAGCACCTGGAGTACAAGCACCGAACCATCAACGGGGTGGCTTATGAGGAGGGAACGGGCTCTTCTGAGAGTGGGGATGAGGAAAGGTAATCGTGTAGGCCTTTGATGATGACATTGAAGAGGGACTGGCCCAGCAGCCAAAGGACACCAAATCAGAGGAAGAAAGGCCGCCCCTTAAAGAAGAAGAGCAGCAGCAAGAAGACAAAACTGAGGGTGGGGCCCAAACTATTGAGAGCCTCAAAGTCAGGCAACTAGTAGAACATGTGCACGAGATTGAACATGCTAAGGAAAAGAAAGAAGAGGAGACAACGAAGCAAGAAAGTCCTATACGGCTACTATCCTCCATGCTTCCTATCAAGCACCTCATGTTCACCCAAGATTCTAATGAGGAGGATGGAGATGCTGCCAAGCATAAAGGAAAGTCCCCAGAGGAAAAGGGAGCAGAAACCTTGACCTTGAATGAGAAGGGTGAGGGTGGCCGTGATTCACCAAAGGGGAAATCTACTATTCTGGAATGGTTAGAGGAGCAACTTGAGAGAAGACCTCTTGTGCTAAAGGACCCACGAGCAAAACTAGAAGCTATCCTTGCTCAGGCTCATATTACAATGAAGAAGAAGAAGGAACCAAGGATTAGATCCAAAGTAACGATGGATGCCTTTGGATCTCGGACCGTACAGATAGCAACACCCGTAGTAGGTCAAGAGGGGGTGACTTACAACATTTCCACCATGGATCTAGGGACCACCACCAGAGAACAGAAGGTAGGGCACCTTGAGGAGTCAGTGGCTATGGTGGTGCATTTGATAAAATAGGATAAGATCTCGAAGGATGAGCTCAAGGCACAGGTCGCAGCCTTAACAGATTACATACAACAATGGTCTTCAATGGATGACCTGCCTACCACATCCACAACCGTACCCCAGCTACTATCCAAGGAGCAGATCGATAAGATGGAAATGAGGAAGAACTTGGAAAAGACCACAGAGGATTGGTTTCGACAAGTCTTATAAGTCGAAAACATGGGAATTGGCCGAGCTATGCGAACAACCAACAAGTTATTAGACCTGTTGCAGTCTCTGGAGGGCACGAGGAGGCTTTGCACCAACTTCCCTATGACCTACAACTCTACCTTTCCAAAGATCAAGGCTATTCTTCAGTTGCCAGAAGCCATGTGGGAGAAGGAGCTTGCATTTAAGAAGGATGATCACTGGCTGATGGATGTATGGCGACGAGACTTTGACAACCGAAGGGAAAGGCTGGAACAAATCATGAGCAAGGTGGATCCAGATATCAAATGGATCAAGGAGATTAGGGCAGAGTGCGTTCGTTATCTCAAACTAATGACAGAGTATGACATGCCCACAGTGCAAATGGATCCAGTGAAGATAAAGCCCTACTTCTAGAAAAAGATGGAGGACGAAATGTCAAATGAAATCATGGTGGAGTTCATGAGTTTCACCGCCCGTGCCTTCGATCAGTCAGAGCTATTCAGGGACCAAGGCTCAAAGTATGATGAGGATTGGAAAAGGCTAGAAGACAACGCAAAAGAATGGAGCTACCAAGTGCTAAGATACGAGATCATTTAAATAGACAAGCTCCAGGCGGTCATCCTCAAGTTCATTGAATACATAGCTTCTCAGGGGCAGGAGGATAGCCCCGTCAAGGATGAAGAACTCCCTAAAGAATAGCTATAGTGAAAACAACAATTGGCTAAAGGACAAAAGTGCTATAGTGTCGTCAGTAGAGGACAAAATAGGGAAAGGACAAAGATGTATTTTAAATTGTGATGTATTGGGGGGTAGTTGAAACCCTATTTTGTAATGAATCTTGGCCACACAATAAGAATTGATCTTGGCCATTCATTAGATCTTTTGGGCACTATAAATAGAGCTCTCTTCTCATTTGCAAAGGGGAGTTGAGTTGTTGTAAAGGCATGCTGCTGAAATTTATAAAGAAAAGACATTGACTTGGTGTATTTTCTGAGTTTCTCACATGTTGCTTGATTGAACTTCCATTATTAGATGTTTATCTTAGGTTTCATTGCTGTTCTAGTTAGCTGTTTTCTTGCTTTAGGTATATTTTAGGAATGTTGTTCTGTGGTCATGAAAATTCCTGCTATGTTGATGACTTCTCAGTCCATACTTTTTGTTGTTTGTTGATGGTAGATAGCTGTGTAAAGTTAGTCTGGACTTGAATTCGAAGCTGCTCCAAAACTTTTATCTTTATTCATGCATGCACATGGTGAATGAAAGACAAAACATTTGCAGACCTTAGAAGATAGCACAAGTTCTACGATACTGTGAGATTTCTGGTTAAGTGGAACATTGTTTCAAGAAGCTTTCCATTGCAGGAACTCCATCATCGATGTTCGCAGTTAGTTGCAGATCCAGGAACCTCCTTTCTTCCTTTCCCTTTTTCATTTTATTTAATGAGTAACCTATGCTAAGATTCATTGCACATTGTAAAGCTAAATCCAAAGACAACATGGAGTTTACGAATGTTGTTTGAACCTACAGCAAAATGCACAATAACTTCCCTATCTTAGAAACTGCATTTCAAGATCCAACTTCCCATGCTTTGTATTTCCTACGTAAGACTGCCTTGTGATTCTAGAAAATCACATCAAACAACTGAGATATTCCAAGCACTATCAAGGCCTGACATCTGAGAGACCTTGGGATAGTGTTCTGCAATCTGATTGTGGAAGATTGTCTTTCAAGAGAGGTAGTGCACCTATGCACTGCCTGTGTTGAAAAGTGCATAAAAACACCATCAACAAGTTTGAGGGCCATGTTTTTATGGTTAATGTTCTAGTGTCTTTATGGTACTCCTTCCCATGGAAAATTTTTATTCTCAGTTTGGAATCGACATCGAGATACACGGTTTCCATATTTTGTCATCATTTCATCTACTGTTGCTTCACAAATTCTAGGGTTGTTCCAGTTTGTGAGTTTTCCAGTGTTTCGTGGCATCGGGTCTGCTATCACATTATTGTGATTCTATTTTTGGTTTTAGTTCTAGACATAGGTATCTTTCCTTGCTTGTCAGATTACGGTTCAAGTGTTACTCCATAGTGTTCTTCTAGTGCTTCTTTGCAACAATCATCTCATTGTAGGGGGGTTTTGTCCCACTGGGTTTTCCTTCTCTACCTCATTATTGCATTTGTACTTGGGTACCTAATCAAGCCTTGTTGTCGGGACCCATTCATGATTTCTTGCATTCATCTTAGTTTTAGGTGCATGGTTTTTTAGTCTCCCTAAGTTGCACTTATGGGGGGGTGTTAGTGTAATTAATCTTTAATTACACTTGCATAACTTTACTTAGGTAATATTTAATTCCTAGGTTTATTATTCTCATCCTTATCTTATTGAGCTATCTTGTTGCTCAAGATAAGATTAGGGTTATGCATCTTTTATTTTATAAAGAAAATCATATCTTGTAATTAAGAATTCCTGAATAATATTATGTTGCACATCCTTGTGCAATATCTTTACTTTTTTGTTTTTCTCTTCTGTGGAAGGTGATTTTTTGGTTTTCATTTCAGATCTTGGTTTCTAATAGGTGTCCCATTTGATGGTGGCTATCCTGATCTTCCTAAGAATACCTCTTATAGAGCGGTAGCCCATACTTATGAGAATATAATGAATAAACAACCAAGTATTCCTTTAGCTCCTAAACCTATGACTAAAGCACCTAGTGATTACGATCTTGTCGAGAAACCTCGAGTTACTCCAGCTAAGTTCTCACTATGGGACTTGCTTCAGTCTACTCTAGTTTACCAAGGTATGGTTCAAGAAGCATTGGAAAAGATCCTCTTGCCTTCTTCCACTAGGCTAGAAGATGTTGATGCGTTGATAGCGTATATTTGTGCAGATTCATTGAATATCACGTTCTATCTGCAAGAGCTCCCACCTCTAGAATTACAGAAGTAGGTGGATCCTCTAATGATCATAGTTAACATTAATAAGATTGAGATTAGACATACTCTCATTGATGCCAGTTCGACACTCAATGTGTGTAGTATTGATCTATTTCCTAAGATTAATATTGACCTATCTTCTCTTAATACTTTTTTCTGTTAACATTCATGGGTTCGATAATGTTGCACCATGAGCTCTAGGTACAATAGTACTACATTTATAGCTTGGACCCATTACTGTACCCACCCTTGTATATTTTATGTCAGAGAAGTTACCATCTAACCTTCTTCTTGGTAGATCATGGATTCACACTATGGGCCCAGTTCTGTCTACCTTGCATAAATTCATCAAGTTCATTGCTAATAATAAAATAGTCAAAGTTAAGGCTAACCCTGATGCTATGCACTTATGTGAGATGGCAGTTGTTGGTCGAGCCTTAGTTGTGCATACTCTTATCCCTTCAGTTTCTTCCACTATGTCGATGTTTATTCCAACAATATCTACTACAAAAGATACTCTTGAGATAAATATCCTTGAAGAAAATCCTGCTGAAGCAAGGAGTCCTAAGTCTACTCCTTCTACCCCTTCTAAAAGGAATGCATGTCTTGGTGATGATTGGGGTTCTCTAGACTTTATAGATTCCTTCATTCAGGAATATAAAGTTGACCCGATCCACTTAGACCTTCCGATAACATCATTCACACCTATTATCAATGATGGTTACTCTTCTGTATCGCAGGGTAAGGTGAATGCAAATTGTAATGTTCTTGATGTTGATCCTCCTTCTAAGGAAGATGATCTCACCACTATTAAAGAGGTTAATGGTGTTAGCCCTATCAAGAAGGTTGATAGTGATCCTATAAATAAGCATAATCCCCATTGCCAGAATAATGCTCTCTACGGAGATCCTCCTCATTTGTCTTCTACCTTTGTATCTTCTTCTTGGGAGAAGTCAAACTTTTCTCCATAAGAGAAATTTTTGCTTCCTACTCCTCATCCTTTATCTAAGTAAGAGTGTATTTTTTTGTGGCTTCTAAAAGCTCTCTTAATCACTCTTCCTTCTCCTACATGCAATAATTTCATAAACATGATGAAGGAAAACATTCCTTTTGTGCATACCATTGAATGTTGGGTCATTCCACTAGTGAATGTAAAGCCCTGAAGGACAAAATTCAACAAATTCTTGATTCAAGTGTCATCAAACTCCCATTTGATTGATGCTCCTTCCTTTTGTTTGCATGAAAAGTGATATTTAGGTTTTCCTCTATCTTGCATGTTCTAAGAATCTTGCATGGTTCTCCTCCCCTGCATGTTGGGGGCAATGATGACTCATTCAGAGATGTCCATCCTTCTTAAGGACCCCTCTCTTTGCTATGTATTTTGAATGAAGTGTCTCTTGATTGGATCACTTTCCTCTTTTGAAGAGTTCCCAAGGGACCTCTTTGAAATCTTTTCTCTCAAATGGATTCATCAACATCTAGCTTGGGGACAGTCCAACTAGACCTATTTCACAACTTTTGTGTCTAGCTTGGGAGCAACCTGACTAGACCTCACTTTTCAAACAACACGTCCCTTGAGTGGACCCCTCTTCCTTTTGAAGGGTTCTCGAGGAACCCCTTTGAAATTTTTATGGTTTGCGTGACCAGCTACTTTTTGACATGTTCTATCTATGAGTAGACATGTCACCATTTTTGACATGTTCTATTTACGGGTAGAAATGTCACCACTTTTGACATGTTCTATTTGTGGGTAGGAATGTCACCACTTTTGACATGTTCTATATATGGGTAGACATGTTGCCACTTTTACCATGTTCTATCTGCGGGTAGACATGTTTCCACTTTTGACATGTCTTATATGCAAGTAGACATGTTGGTGCTTTTGACATGTTCTATTTGTGGGTAGACATGTCGCCGCTTTTGACATGTTCTATATGTGAGTAGACATGTCGCCGCTTTTGACATGTTCTATTTGTGGGTAGACATGTCACCACTTTTTGACATGTTCTATCTGCGGGTAGACATGTCACACTTTTTGACATGTTCTATCTATGGGAAGACATGTTGCCACTTTTTGACACGCTCTATCTAAGGGTAGGCGTGTCATTGCTTCTTGACTCTGCGAAGTCTGCTTCCTTGGGGTTTCCTCCATGCGAGAGATCTTGGGAGTTGCCTCCTTGCAAGTCCATAGGCCTATAAGATGCTTTGTTGTTCTAACTTCATAGTTTCGAGCAGCTATGGAGTCCCTCGCTCTTCTCGCACCTTCGGGTATGCCAGGCCAAGTACTGCTTCCTCGATGGTTCAGGTATAATTTTCTAACCCTACTCTCTTCTTGATCTACTTTACCGAGCACTCATTAATACTTGTGCTCGCTTAAGTGGGGGAAAAATGTATAAGAGTGAATTTGCACCCCATGTGAAAATCCCCTTTTTCCTTTATCCACCTTAGAAAACTAGGTTTAGAGGCTTAATTCCACCTAATCCCACTACTTGCATCACACTTGGAACCTATTTTGAGTGTTAGTGGAGGTGTTTCTATCGAGGACGTCTGCGCAGTGCACAAAAATCTGCACGATGTGCTTATGTCCCTGAAACATTCCCATGTATGGAGCCTGAGAGGCATTACACTTCCCATTGGGGTAAATTTTTAATGCCCTCCTTGGCTAACCAACCCGAATATGGTCATTTATCTTCATATTTTCTTCATATTCACTCCTTGAACAAGCATTTCATCTCTTCAAACCTTCTTCCATCTTCTACACATCTCTTCACCACTTCTAGATTTCATCCACAATCCACTCCACAAGCTCTAACTAGCTTCTTCACCATCTCTTCAAGCTCTAAACACTTTACACTTCACCACTTCAGTAGAGAAAGTGTGGAACAAAACACCATTGCAGCAAAAGCTTGAGTTCATCTCATTTTCTCCCCCAAGCAACCTTGAGTGCTCTTGGTGGAGGTGGTAATCTTTCACTCCTCTCCTCTATTACTTGGTTGAGTAGCATAACATTGTTTTGTAGTGCTTTAAGTTCTCTTTACTTCATTTCTACTTTTCTCTCTGGCTATCTGTGGAGGTGGGAACACCAAAATAGGGTCTGATTGAGGCAGGCCCCTATACAACCCCATCCATTTCTCTCTCCCTCTTGTGTGCAAGTATTAAAGACACTCATGAGCTGGAAACTTTATCACCCACATGGTTGTAAGTATTTCCTTTCTCCTCCTTAGCTTCTTTACCTTACTTTATTTCATTTCTACCACTTTTTGTTACTTTATCATGTTTTGTTATTTCCCTACATTCTATAAAATCTTAGCAATTAGATAGAAGCATTCAATTTTCTATTTTCTAATACATTCTCATTCTTTGGTCCACAAGAGATGCCAGTACGCCTCTGAGATTCCAGTGTGCTGTGTTGTCATCCATTTTTTGCGTTGATGTCCTTTGGTTGAGAGCTTGATAGTTTGTCCAGAAAATCTATGTGACCTTCTCTTTTGTATTTTACAACTCTCGTTGTTGTTCCATTGAGGTGGTATAGGTAAGCTCTCCTCGTGAAGCTCTCTAAATGAAGAGAAATCGTGAGTAGCGAATCCCCCTATATTACACTTATCTTTCTCTTTCAATCGCTTATTTAAACATCATAATGTATTACATATCCTAATTTGACTCAACCACCCAATCTAGATCAACTAGGTTTATAATTTATACCTGGAACTACATTGATTACATTACATGTCATCTAATAACAACAAGAATGTTATAATTACAAGTCAATCAAAGGTCAAACAAAAACATGAAACATGTAAAGGGCAAGACCCAAAATGGACTACATGCAACACTAGGAAGAGAAACATTCCTTGTGAATTAAAAAACATACTTAACCTAGTCCTAAACACTCTTCACAACATCAATCCTCAATGAACAACATCCACACACTTCACATATACAAATCAGGTCGGCCTTAAGCAAGAAAACATGGAACTTGTAGCATGTCGACCACTACAACATTAGTGGTACACATGAATGAATAAAGAATACTTGCACTTCTCCTAGATGAGTCGGCATGACCCATACAACACCTTCAAACACTCCATAGCCTCCACATACTGTTGAACTTGTGGCACACACCTTTAACACATCTCAGTTGCCCAAGAAAAATCATAACCCGACAACACCTTGAGTTTTGACCACAGCCAGTTCCAGAGAAACCAAACAAAACCTTGCAAAGAAACAAAAAACATAACCAGATCTTGAAGACCACTCTCATACAACTCTTTCATAGCTTCATGAAACAAAAATTTGGTGAAAACCAATAGACATTGAAACCACTTACCAGACGATACAACCTTGAACTCTATCACTTACAAAAAAATTTGTGGAAGGACAAATTATATGAAAATTTGGATATTGCATATTCACAACACACTAAACTTAACTATTGAAATGCACAAGCATATCTGCAAATGTGGAGGAATGCAAAGCCAAAATTTGCACCATTGTGAGCATCCTCACAAAAATAATGCTTCCTTCAACTATCACTTCTTAAACTCCTTTCCTATAACCCACATGAAAAAAAACTTTGACCACACATTCCTTGACACACCATGAATCTATCTTCCAAATTGTATGAGCACAACATCACCAATAGAGAAATGTGGAGCATTTCTTAGAGACTCTGGCAACCAACCGGCCAGACTACAACTCACTTACATTAAAGAAAACCAAACTGCAATGGTCATAAACACACTTTTGACATCAATGACAACCAAACTGCAACAATATCCCCTTTTGACATTGATGGAAAAACTAATATGATATGCAAACTTCTCCCCTTTTGACATCAAGGACAAAGGGCAACTTTATTTCCCCTTGTGTGCACAATTACATACTCTCCTTCAATTTCTCCCCCTTAGGAGAGAACCTCTCCCCCTAAGGTGCATAATGCATACTCTCTTCCCATTTTTGAAATATATTACAAACTCCCCCTATTAGTAACAACCACTACCTACACCCCCTGAGAGGTAGCCACCATCAGTCCAGGAAAAAGATATAGCTTTAAATAATCCCCCTAGATAGATGCACCAACTATGCATCTAGCAAGAAGGAGGGAAAATTACCCCTAACTTCTACCTCAAATACTAAAATGTATCCTTTACAAGAGCCTTTTTCAAAATGTATACAATCTAATCTCTTGTAGGAATAAATTCCAAGTTTAATTATTTATCTGTAACCTTCTCTCTCAAAAAGTGATACCTAATTGATATGTGCTTGGTTCTAGAATGCATCATTGGATTATTAGAAATATTGATAACACTTGTGCTATCACATAGAATAAGAATAGGCTCATCATACTTTATCTTTATATCCATTAATTTTTTCTTCATCCACAACACTTGTGTGCAACAAGATGTTGCAAAAAATACTCTACTTCTGCAATGGAAAAGGATACTGAATCTTTCTTCTTACTATGCCATGAAACCGATCTACTTCCTAAAATGAAAGCATCACCACTAGCAATCCTTCTATCATCAACACAACCAACCCAATCAACATCAATGTAAGCACTTAGATCAAATTCATAACCTTTTGTATACCACAAGTCATAATCCAAAGTAATCTTCACATATATAAAGATTATTTTGATAGATTTCACATGAGTTTCTTTAGTATTAGATTGAAATCATGCAAAAAAAACATACCACATGCATGATGTTGAGTCTTGAAGTAGTTAGGTACAATAAGGTTCCAATCATAGATCTATAAAGATTTTGATCATCGAGAGGAGACTCATCATCTTTGTTTAAATGACAACTAGATACCATAGGAGTAATAATTGGTTTAAAATTTTCCATCCCAAAATACTTCAGCATCTCTTTGACATTCTTGCAGCTTGAGAAATGAAGATACCATCATTCAATTGAGCAATTTGAAGATCAAGAAAGAAAGAAAACTCACCTATCATAGACATTTCAAACTTCTACATTTCTTCAAAAAATTTCTTGAACATTTCATCATTTCCACCAAAGATTATGTCATCAACATATACAACAACTATCAAAATTATTTCATCCTCAATCTTGAAGTAGAGATTACTATTTGTGGTACCTTTCTTGAATCCTTGCTGAAGCAAGTACTTATCCAACCTTGCATACCAAGCCCTAGGGTCTTATTTGAGACCATACAAAGCCTTTTTGAGTCTTCATACCATGTTTGTTTCTTCTAATAGCTAGAATCCATCAAGTTATTCTATGTAAGCTGCTTCCAAATCTCTATTGAGGAAGGCTGATTTGACATATATCTGATAAACTTTGAAGTCCTTGTAGGAAGAAAAATAAAGAAACATTTGGATTTCTTTCATCTTTTCTACCATATAAAAATTCTTCTCAAAATCAATACCTTCTACCTATGAATAGATTTTACAAACCAATCTTAATTTTTTTCTTACCACTTCTCCTTTCTCATTCAACTTAATCCTGAATACCCAATTAGTTCCTATCACATTCTTGTCTACAAGCCTTGGAACCAATTCCCAAGTTTAATTCTTCTCAACCTGATTCAATACTTCTTCCATTTCTTGTATCCAACCCTCATCTTTGCTAGCGTCAAAAAAGCAATTTGGTTCTACCTTTGATAACAAAAAAAAGTGTACTTGTTCACTTGTCTTTGTAAGGATTCTTCTGGTAAACACTCCTTCATTCTTATCTCCAATTATTTGATCTTCTAAATGATTTATTTGAACATACTTTGTAAGAGCCTTGTTGAGATTTTCTAGTGTTTCTTCTTTGTTTGAACATACTTGTTCACTAGCTCTATGACCAAATTTCTTTCATGTAAAACATTGACCAAAAAAGTATGAAACATTTTGATTCATTTTGCTTCTACATTCCATCGCCTTATGTACAAATTTATTGTAGAAAAAATAAAATTAAAATATGGGAACTTTGTGGATTTGGTTGTCTGATTGGTGGTTTTCTTTTATTCTAAATATTCTTTCCATTGTTCTTCTTTTCAGGATGATTCATAGTTTGATATGCTTTTGAACTTTCACCCCTTTTAAATCATAAACCTTCTTTATCTTTAGAGCCTTTCTAATGAGCTGTAATAACAAAAAAGTACTCTTTAACATGGCCTTGATTTAGTGTTGTAATATGTCTAACATATTCACATTAGGTCTTGGGCCCTTGTGAGCTAAATGAACTTAATTGTACCTTATTCAGAGTGTTGTAAAGTGTTGTAACACACTTTCACACTTTTCTAGGGTTTTCTTAAATAATTGGGCTTCTTTATGCTTTAATTGGACTTATTTTACATCCACAAGCCTCATTTAATGCATCTTTCTTAGCATAATCCTAACATAAATCAACATCCAATCATAAGTTAGATGGTTTTAAGTTGTGTGGCCTATATTTAGTGATCTGGGACTCATACACCACCTTGGGCATATGAGTCCCACCTAGGCTTTTGGGCCCCAATCTAGATTTTGCATCATTCTAAGCATTTTTGAAAATGTGTCCCATAGTTATGCATAATGGGATTCATATGCCACTTTTTGTGTATGAGTCCCATGTGGCCCAAAATTAAATTTAATTCAAATTATTGGTAGGATTTTATTCTCCTAGATCTGATGTCGACTTGTAGTGTTGTAATTTTGGGAAACTAGGCATAAAAAATTATAAATACAAGGTTCTTTCACTCATTCTACACCTAGCAAGTTGAATGAGCATCCTTATAGTAAATTTGAGTTCACAAGAGCATTCAAGTGTTTACAAGAGCATTCAAGATTCTTCAAGAGTTGATTATCAAGTGTTTTAGAGCATAATTCAAGCATCAACAATCATGTCAAAGTCATCATGCATCATGTTTATTTTTGAGCTAACAATTGTGATGTATGGTTTTATGATTAAAGCTAGCATTCAATTCAAGATCTATCACATTCAAGCACAAGTCAATATCTAAATCCATTGGAGCCACTTCATACAGGTTTGCAGTACTTTATTGCTAGGGTTTGGTGAGTTGCAACATTACATTTTTTTCATTTGTCATTCTGCTTTCCTAATTCATTTCATTTCAATGTTTGATTAACAAAATGGGGTTTGACCAAGGCAAACCCCTTTCCACTAAAAAAACAACATTTTTCCCTCTCTTTAGTGTGTGATTTGTAGATTTAGGTTGAAGACACATCGAAGAGAAATTTTTCAAAAAATTGGCAAGTGTTTAAAGTTGACAAAGTTGTCACCTTGCATTGGAGATCATTAAAAGACATCTATAGGTTGCAAATCGGAGTTTTTGATCCAAAAATTAGTTTGGAAGGGAAGAGAAAAGATTGGAGAATACATTTGAACTTTGAATTCCTAAAAAAGAGCAACAAGACTGATATACTAGAAGTGGTGTATCAGTCCCACTACAGGAAAAAATTTCAGATTTTTGTAGATCCTAAATTTGTATTATCAGAAACATGTTCCAGACCAGGAGCCCTAGTTTGGGACTGATATTCCTAGACTATAATATGAGTCCTAGTGTGCCCTAATTCCAATTTTTTCAGTGTTTCAGAGCTCATTCAAGTCCTCTTTAGGTTTCTAAGTGCACACCTTTCATCTCTTAGTTTTTGTTATGTTTTGTATGCTTTTCTAGGTCATTTAGTGAAATTTTGCATTGCATTAGGTTTAAGCATTAGTTCTTTCATTTCATTAGTTTTTCCAAGCCCTACCTTGGAGGTGAACCCCTCTTTAGTTTACAATCAAACCCTAGGACAACCCTATTGCAAGATCTCTTTCTCCTTTGTATACTTTATATTGAGATCTCTAGGGATTTCCTTGAATGGATGATTGTGAAATGTGTTGTTCTATGTCCTAAACCATAAAGCAATTATATTCTATCATTTCATTTTGGTGAACCTACATTTAGAACACATCATTTCTGATTTGGAGTGCATCATAGTCCTAGATCTTGCTTGCATTAACTTTGCATTAGGGTTTTCACTAGTTAATTTGCATCTAGGGTTTCTAAATCTTGCATTAGTGAAAGTGCATATAGGTTGCATTTTTGCATCTTGCATCAATGAATATCATCTAAAATTTTCATTTGCATTTAGTCTACAGATCTTTCAAACTATAAAGCATGAAAAACACTTAAATTTTTCTAAAATTTGTGAAAAAAATCCTCAATATGACTCATACACCCCTCTAGGTGATTTAGTCCCAATGAAAATTTTAAACTGCATTTTCCAGAATTCAAAACTCTATTTTTGTGCTCTTGTTTGTTGTTGATAACTTTTTGTTTCAGTTTATAGATTTTTTGTTTATTCATTTCATTGTATTTAGCTTAAATTGCATTTACATCCATCTTGCATTTAGTATCCCTTACACGAGCTTTTCTACTTGGTGTCATATTGCTAATACTATAGTGAGAAAAATTTCAAGACTCATGTTATCCCACGAGAGCACAATCATCATGGATCTTGGGTTGCCTAGCTCTTTCACTACTATTGTTGACACTAGTTCCCTAGGTATGGACCATACCCTTAACAATTCCTTGCCTTCAAGTAGTGTGACACATGTTGAAACAATGGTTGCTAGTGTTCCACAAGAAAACATAATCCAAATTCATGAAGACTTAGAAAACCTAAAAAATAAAATAAGTATTGTAAACATTTCAACTACCACCATCCCTACCATAGATAACATACATCGCATGATTGAAACTGAAGGAGTTGATCTTATGTGTAGTATAATTCAAATTTTTGGACCATGTCTTACCTCAAACACTAGTTGTCCTTTACCCTTGAACAATGTCACAATCCAAGGAGGAATTCAAATTCCTCCTCCCACAAAAATTTCCTCTATTCCTACCTAGACCAACCCTCAAGTTACAACAACAATGCAACCAACTAGTAATGTGATTCCTTCCTTGGGTATTTTCGCTAGTATCCCTAGTACCTTGTTGGCATCGCACGTTATATCTCCTACCACCTTATCACCTATAAGCATTCCATTCAATTTTCCCTTGAACACATACACCCCTCCACCTTATTCACCTCCATCTCACAATACAAGCAATGACCCTCTCATAATCCAACTTTTGCTAACCATTCCATCCCTTAAAAAACAAGTTTCCACTATCAACCAAAATCAAAATGGCCCACCTACATATTATGTCAAAAGCAATCATTTTTCCTTGGAGATATTACGAACATTGATATCACAAGGTGTAGAGGTGCCTATATTCGAGAAATATGGAGGGAAAGGAGATCCTTCTAACCATGTTTATGCCTATATCGCCTTATGTACTGACTTTATTTTTGAAAAAAAAACTCTTGGCTAAACTTTTTCCCTAGATCCTTGAAGTATACTACCTTAGAATGGTTTTCTTCATTAGTGAACAACTCAATTTTTTCATTCAATGAAATTTTTGAGGAATTTATCAACCATTTCCACATGTATATTACTCATATGATGACCTTAGATGATTTGATGAGATGTAAGAAAAAAGAAGAGGAAAATATTGTAAACTTTATTTCGCATTATCAATTGTTTTATTCCCAAATCAATGTAAAGGTTCCCAATACTCACTTCAAAAGATGTTCATAGAGAATTTGAAAAGTAAGATACAAGAAAAGCTTACCATGATGAAATTCCCTTCCTTCATGGACTTATGTATTGCCCTCCATGATTATCAAAACCTTGTTAGTAGTCGTGATGCAAAATCCACCTCTAGCCAAACTAAGAAGTCTGAGTCTATAATCCAAAATAATTACCAACCTTTTAGGAATTATAATAAAGGTTTCCTTCAACTAAATCCTCCTCAAGAAACAATTCAACATGTCGATAACCAAGTAGTTGTTGTAAAAGTGGTGATACCCTTTAACTATGGGGACCTGAAAAGAAAATTCACTCCCTTGCCCAATACCCTTCATAACACCATGTCACAAATATTAGAATAGAAAATGATTACTTTTCCTCCCATTAAAACTCTTGGTCCTAATAAACCATTACCCAAAAACTATAGACCAAATTCTTACTATCATTATCATTGACAAAATGGACATGATACAAAACATTGCAAGCATCTTAAACATCTTATGCAAGACCTCATTGATTTTGGATGGATTTCTGTTGGAGGTGTTAATGATCAAGGAAATAAGTTTGTTGTCCCTCCTAACAAAAAATTGCAAATCTTTTCCAATCCTATGCCTAATCATAATATTTCATTTGTCAAAGCTAGGGAAACTACAAAGAATGATGTGATGAATGTTGACATAGATGATGAAAGCAATGATATTGTTCAAAATGATCCTATAGATATTGATCCTATGGATGATATGGTTGGATTGATCGAGTTCATACCATGAAAGGTCCAAAATAAAAATCCTCTTGAGATTGTTTTCTCCTCACAAGATATACTTAAACATGCACCTAATGGTCCTCTTTACATAGCTAACTGAATCTATGACAAGCCCACTAATGGGATATTAATAGATCTTGTCTATGGAGAGAATGTTATCATTGAATAATTGTTACTTGTACATGAGCTCTATCAAGAAATATATGATAAACCGAAAGCATGGATCAAGATGCATAGTTGTTTTGCTTGCTCTATGATGGGATTGATCACCCTTCCTTTGCAAATAAGACCGAGTATCATTCTCCACCATCCCGTAGTGATGCAAAGCAAGGAAGCAAACCAATCACAATCCCAATTCAAGGTATTTCAATCAACTTTTCAGTCACCAAAAGCCTCTTTTGTCACCTTTTCACAATCTCAAACTAGGTTCCTTATAGGTCTCCAATAGGAAAATTAGCAAATATCTTCTAAAAACTAGTTCCAACCCCAAAAAAATTTAGGATTTCATACACCCTTTATCCTTCTTCAAAACATATCTCAAAATTAGCTTAGGTCACTTTGGGCCAACCTTCTCAAAACAAGGCTTCTATGTTGTCCTACAAGGCTAATTAGGCCACTCTTACAAAGGAACTTATCTTCAATCACCTTCCCAATTGAAAATCTCTGCTCAAACCTTCTCTGTAGGTGTCAAATAGCCCAAATCACCAATTTCCAAGGTGTGAAACCTCCACCAAGTCATCCAAGTAGAAAACCCTCAATTTTTCCCTCTTCTAGGAGGGTTTATTGATAAACAATGATCCAGTCCCTTTCTCTCTTTCTCAATGCTTCCAACACACTCAAATACACCTAAACATGCTTAAAAGTTCATTCTCCAACCTTTGTCACCATTTTTTCATCAAACCCTAACTCTAAACCTCCATTTTCAATAAAAATTCCACAAAAACCATCTAGGGCAGCCACAATAAACCTCTCAAGTCACCTTCCCTACTCCTAAAACTTAATCCTACACTTGAACTTAACTAAATGGACCCATTCGACTGAGCCACAGTAGTTACAGATGGTGGAATTGTCCTTCAATGCATTTAGTAGCCTCTCAAATCCCCCACCAAATTCAATCTTAAATGCTCAAACCGGATGCAAATAGAAGTTAACTCATGCCTTTAACAATTTCACAAGTCTTTTGGAGTAATGTGCTTCTGTATGGTACCATACATGCCTGTAACAACAAGGAAAACACATAATTTGCAAAGAAAATCGGGATATCATATTAAGTTTCATTTCTCACATATTTAAACATTTTTTCCCACCAAAAAAAACTACCTAAACTAACTCAACAACCTTTTGAGCGCCCATGACCATTGGTCTTCTTCAAAATGTGCATTTTTTTGTAACTTTTGATAATTTTACAATTTTTCATGACAACTTTTTACAATATTGTGCAAATGTGACAAAGTGAACTCAAATGTCCCCAAATTACATAGAAATGGTCTATTTAGACCTTATTTGATGACAAAAATCAAGACTCCTATAACGTAGCCCATGACCACATTAGACCATAAAGTGACTTGGTGCCCTTGCACACAATAGTCAGACCAATTTCATGTGAAGCTAGGCTATCCATGGCTTCACTCCATGAATTTCATCCCTTTAGTTGCACATAGATGCTTAAAGTTTCCCTTTGACAATGAAAGTTTCATTGTGCATCATAGTGGCTTTAATCCTTTGTCTTCACATGGAAACTTTTCATTAGATTACTTTGGGCCCGAACTTATGGAACCCACAAAACCTCGAGAAGACTTCATTTTTCAATCCCACTAAAAGTTCAAGTCAAAATGCATAGAATAATTATCCCTCCAAAACATTCCTAAATCCATGACTGAACCTACCATACTTGATGAAACCATGATTAAACCAAAAGACATGCCAAACAACCAAGAAAAAATTAAGATAGATCCTTCACCTACTTCCTACAAAATACCAAGAGATAACGAAAGAAATATCATCATGCCTCCTAGGATAAAACAAGTTTACAAAGTTAAAGAGAAAGTGGTTACCCAACCTTCCATGGTTCCTACCGTTCCTCCCTTTAGGGAAGAAAATAAATCAATGGTTGATCATCCCGCTCCTACACAAATACAACTTGAAAATTGCACTAAAAGAAATAGAGGTGCTAGAGAGAATAGGTGTAGACATCATGCCCTTGCTCAAAATTTAAATGAATAAATAAACAAAGAAAATTAAGAACCAAACTTGATTGTAGCAATGCATGACAAGTCTCCCCCTTTGCTGAAACAAAAAGATATTATACCAAAACAAGAGCTAAACCCTTCTATAGACATTATCATTCAACCTCCTATTGTGATTAACTTCGATGATGATGAAGAGATTGCAACGATTGAAAATGAAGTTCATAATTAATTGAATAATTTTTTTTCCTCTTCCATGAGCTTAAACGAGATTTCTCCTAAGAAGATTGTTGAACCTGGTGATGGCCCTTGTTTGGCACTTCTTATTGTCCCTTTACCTAGTTGTCTACCTTTGGTATATAATGAACACAATTAGGATGTAGATGACCTAATTTATGTTGAATTGCATATTCCTTACTAGTATTTTACATTATTTCTTTTTCTTTTGTGTGATTGCATGTGTGTTGGTGCAGGAGCACCTACACCTTGTTGGAAAAATTGAAACCATTGAAGGTCTAGTAGTGGATTAGGAAATAGTATAGGGTTGATTTTGAATTTTTTATCTTTAATAATTTCTATTAAGACCAATTTTAATGTAACTAAGGGCTTGGAGAGTCATTTTTGTTGAAAAAATGAAAGAGTTGTGCAATAATTGTAAAAGTTGACAACTTGGGATTTGAAGAGTCATTAGAGTTTAAAGGGCGGTTAAGGACATTGGAAGTTGGGAACTGATGGAAAAAATTATTTAAGAGCCTCTTCATGGAGTTTGTAGGCTGTTGATCATATTTGGAAGCAATTTCATTAAGTTTACAACGTTCAATCTGCATTTTTCCTTTGTTTTCCTGAAGTTTCTTTGTGTTGTATGAACCCGTACAGGTGTGTCATGGTCTAAAAAAATCCGAGGATGAAGGTATATGTGTTTTCTATCAATTAAAGTTGATTTGAAGTCTTAACTCAGAATTTTGCAAAATATATCTCATATTTATTGTGACTGCCCTGTTTTGCTGTGTTAAGGGTTTTGAGGGAAACAAAATGATGTTTTAACCAATCCACCTACTATTTAACCTTTTGGCTTAGTGGATTGCTTTGTAATATGTTAGAGTATATTTTTTGATGCATTAGGAAGCAAGGAGGGTTGAAAAGTTGATGATGGTGTGAAGCCCTAGGGCTGGGTAATGATATTTCACCATGAAAATGAGGAACCGAGATAGGTTTTTGACATATTATTGAAAGAATTGGTCTTGTGAGTTTTTTTTGAGTTTGTGTAGGTGTTTTGGAAGATTTTTGAGGCATTTTTTTGATTGGGTAAGCCCTAGAGGTGTGATTTTCTATAAACCCTATGTATTTGCATGGTAAAGTGAGGGTTTCCAAGAACAACATTATAAAGGCCTTAAATGTGCAAACTAATCATGAAATTTGTTGTTTTGAAACATATCTAATGAATTTTTGAGGTGATTGAGTGAAGATCAGGTGTTTAGAAGGAACTCTCTTTGGAAAAGAGGGCTAATTCACTAGCCTAAGGTAGGGGTATGCTATTGAATCTCCATTTTTTACCAAAGGAATAAATGTTGGTTTTCACATATATGCTAAATAAATTTGAAAAGAGTATCTAAATCATTGATTAGTTTATGAAGTGTTTTGGGAGGTTTGGTTGAAAAAACCCTTAAACCGGGTTGCCTTGGCTACAAGGGAAAGCATAGTTAAAAGGTGAATTTTTGGGGGAAATCTTCTGATTTGGTTGGAGGTCTGATTGATACCAATTTGATTTACATTTGTGAATGGTTTGTCACCCCTGTGTTGCATTAGAGTGGTACTAGAGCAAGGGAGTAGGTCTCTTGAGAAAAAAATGGTTAAGAGTTTGTGTGCAAGGAGGTATACTTGGAGGAATCAAAATGCCTCCTAAGGGAAGTGTTGTTGCAAAGAAATTTGAAAACCAAGGTAAGAAGATAGAAGCCTTGGAGAGAGAAATTTCTATGTGGAAGGCTAAAGGTAGGGCTTTCTTAGAGGAGAGTGAGACAAAGGAAGAAACCACTAGTGATGAAGAGGAGATGGATCTAGATGATGAAAGGATGTTGAAACTTATGTAGGTTGTGAGGAAAGATGAACATAGAAAAATATATGTTCCCATTTATGGAGGTAAATTAGATGGAGAAGAACTCTTGGATTGGATAGGGGCTTTGGAGAACTATTTTTAAAGTGAGGAGGTAGACCTGAAGAACACAAGGTGAAGAAAGAAAAAACCAAGTTGAAGGGACATGCCATGTTGTGTTGGAATTTTGTGCAAGATGAGAGGGAGAAACAAGGAAAGAACAAGATCACTTCCTAGGAGAGAATGAAGATAAAAATCAAAGGTAAGTTCTTACCTAAATATTATAATATTTAATTGCTTAAAAGACTTCAAAATCTTAGACAAAAGGATCTAGATGTGCAAACATATACTAAAGAGTTTTATAGGTTAAATATAAGAGAAAAACATGAAGAAGAGGAAGAAGAGAAGGTGGCTAGGTATCTCAATGGTCTGAGATATAATATTCAAGATGAGATCAATGTGTTGGCACCAAAAACATTGGAGGACTATTTTCAAATGGTTGTTAAGATTGAATAAAAAATCAAGAGGCAAGAGAAAGAAACAAGAGGAAGAGGCAACACTTCTAGGGGCAGAGGTACAACTTCAACATTAAAAAAAACCAAGGAAGACCTTGAAGATGCTAATAGGACAAAATAAAAATCACTTGAAGAAAGAGGAGGATGGAGAGGTGGAAGGAAAAACTTCAGAAAAAGAAGAGATTTCAATGAGTTTTCAGGTAGGCGTTATAGATTCAATGAATTTGGACACCCATCTTTCAAGTGTCCTCAAAACTAAGGTTCAAAATCAAGTGGTGATAGGAAGAGTGAAAGAAGAACACACCTGATCCAAGAGGAAGAATGAGAAAGTTAAATTACTCCTGCATACCCAGAGGTGGGAGAAGCACTTATGATAAGAACTTTGTTGTAGGAACCTAACGAGGAAGACATGAGTCAAAGAAGGAGTCTCTTTAGAACTTCATGCAATTGTAGAGGTAAGGTATGTCAAGTGGTCTTTGATTCGGGTTCTCAAGATAATATGGTGTCTAGGGAGATGGTAGATAAGTTGCAACTAGAGAAAATACCTCATGTAGCACCATACAAAGTCACTTGGGTAAATGATAGTCAAAATCTAGTAGTGAATGAACAAGCATATGTAGATTTTTAGATTAGGGAGTATACGCAAAGGGTCTTATGTGATGTGCTACCAATGGATTGTTGTCATTTACTATTGGGGAGGCATGGAAATTTGATAGAAGGTCTATGTATGATGGTAGGGAAAATACTTATACTATCAAGAAGGATGACAAGATCTTTAAGCTAACTCCTTTGCAGGAAAGTGGAAGAGATAAGGGTAAGTCTAAGGTTGTCAGTTTTGGAACAACAGAGCCTTTAAGGCCTGAGGATAGTAAGACTTGTGTATTTGTAGGTGTGGAGTAGTATTATGGTTTTAGGGAAGTAGGAAAAACACAAACAAATGATGCTAGGACAGTTAGGAGTTTAGTTTTTCAAAATATGGAATATGGACTTACACCTAAGTTTGATACCATCAGGGTCAAAAATGAAATGTTTATGGAGAGGCAAGTGAAACAGGGTGGAATCATAGTTGGAAAAATTGTGTGTCCTATAGGTAAAGTTAATGTTGTTAGACAAGTGAAGATTGCAGGTATAGGGGTTAACAATCCTGTTAATGTAGGGATGCATGGTACTAACAGTGTAAAAGGATTGATGGCAGTTAGATGAGGGCAGTATGAAAAAAAGAACAAAAATTTTATGGCAATGATGACCGGGCAAAGTATACAAGCAAAGATGGATGGAAAAAAGTGTGGAGATGGAACAAAGAAGAAGGTAGAACTAGGAACTACTAACCCTTTTTTGTTTGTAGTTGCAAGGACTAGGGCAACATCAGATTTTGATCTAAGTATAAGAGAAAAGAAGACATCAGGTCTGAACATGAGGATGCAGGTAAATTTCAATAGGAGCACAATCAAAAAGGAAGAGAAAATTGTGAGATCTCAGTGCTTGAACTAGATGGAAGGGGTTGTTGGTCAGAGGAATCATGGAGTAGTGATGAAGCAAGGAACACATTCCAACTCTTGTGCCAAGAGTTTCTTTTCTTTGGGGGTGTATGGTATGGGAGCACCTACACCTTGTTTGCAAAATTGAAACCATTGAAGGTCTACTAGTGGATTAGGAAATAGTATAGGGTTGATTTTGATTTTTTTGTCTTTAACAAGGTCTATTAAGACCAATTTTAATGTAACTAAGGGCTTGGAGATTCATTTTTGTTGACAAAATGAAAGAGTTGCACAATAATTGTAAAAGTTTTTATAAACTTGTAAAAGTTGACAACTTGGGATTTGAAGAGTCATTAGAGTTTGAAGGGTGGTTAAGGGTATTGGAAGTTGGGAACTAATGGAAAAAAAATATTTAAGAGCCTCTCCATGGTGTTTGTAGGTTGTTTATCATATGTGGAAGCAATTTCATTAAGTTTACAACATTCAATATGCATTTTCCCTATGTTTTCTTGAAGTTTTTTAGTGTTGTATAGACCCGTATAGATGTGTCATGGTCTGAAAAATTATGAGGATGAAGGTATATGTGTTTTCTCTCAATTAAAGTTGATTTGAAGTCTTAACTCAAAATTTTGCAAAAGATATCTCATTTATTGTGACTACCCTATTTTGTTGAGTTAAGGGTTTTGAGGGAAACAAAATGATGTTTTAACCAATCCACCTACTATTTAACCCTATAGCTTACTAGATTGGTTTGTAATATGTTAGAGTAGATGTTTTGATGCATTAGGAAGAAAGGAGGGTTGATAAATTGATGATGGTGTGAAGCCCTAGGGCTGGGTAATGATATTTCACCATGAAAATTAGGAACCAAGATAGGGTTTTGAAAAATTAATGAAAGAATCAGTATTGTGAGTGTTTGATGAGTTTTTTCAGGTGTTTTGGAAGATTTTTGAGGAATTTTTTTGATTGGGTAAGCCTTGGAGGTGTGATTTTCTATAAACCCTATGTATTTGCATGGTAAAGTGAGGGTTCCAAGAACAACATTATAAAGGCCTTAAATGTGAAAAATAATCATGAAATTTGTTGTTTTGAAACATATATAATGACTATTTGAGGTGATTGAGTGAAGAGTAGGTGTTTAGAAGGCACTCTCTTTAGAAAATAGCGCTAATTTAGTAGCCTAAGGTAGGGGTATGCTATTGAATCTCCATTTTTTCCCAAAGGAATCAATGTTGGTTTTCACATATGTTAAATACATCTAAAAAAGGGTATCTAAATCACTTATTATTTTGTGAAGTGTTTTGGGAGGCTTGGTTGAAAAAACCCTTAAATCGAGTTGCCTTGGCTACAAGGGAAAGAATAGTTAAAAGGTGAATTTTTGGGGGAAATATTCTAATTTGTTTGGAGGTTTGTTTGATACCAATTTGATTTACATTTGTGAATGGTGTGTCACCCCTGTGCTGCAACATGTGTAATGTGATCCCCCGTGTTGTTTTGTTTGGTTTATCTCTCTTTCTTTGTGTCATTCCTCTATTTTTACCTTCATTCTTCTCCATGTCGTAAATCCTTTATCTTTTTATTTTTCTTGTGTTTTCCTTTTGGGGATGACACAAGGTGTTGATACATTCATGTCTCTTCCATGTTGACCCAAAATCTTTTTCTTTATATCTTTTTCATTTTTCTTGTGTTTTCCTTTTGGGGATGACACAAGGCATCGAGATATTTGTGTCTCTTCCATGTTGACCTAAAAGGTTTTTCTTTGTTTATTTTATCCTTGTGTCATTCTTCTAGTTCTATGAGTATTTGGGGAATGATGACAGTTTCGAGCTCTCTAACAACATTGTAGCAAGAATATACTAACTCCAAATCCATAGATCCCTTATGTGTGTTTGGAGTTTCATTTTGGGGGCAACCCCTTGTTCCTTTTCCATGACGTAGCTTTATTTGGAAACATATGAGTTTGCATAGGGATTTCCAAGTTAGCTCTCAATTCTTATTTATTGTTAGTATTTATCATTTGCTACTTTAAAGTAATTTCTCACAACATAGTGTTTAGCAATTTCTTTAAAGTGGGGGCATACATTGCCATTATTCTTTTTCATTTTTTTCATGTTTCATGATGTAGTCTTCTTGCTTCATGTGATACGCCTTTCATTTTGTGGATGGAATTGGATGTGATGTCCTTCAAGAGCATGATCTCTCTAACCATATTACATTCCTCTTAGTGGCTTGATGTGACACACTGCATCCCCAAAGGTGCAAATATTTTATTCTTTGATTGGTCCCCTCTTGGAGACATTACGCACAATGTTCCCTATGTTAAGACCTTACATGAACTAAGCAAGAATCCTTTGAATGTTCCCTACTTTTGCATTTGCAATTTTGGTTATATGGCCACCTTGCATAACACACTTTTCATTTCTGTGGAGTCATCTTCTTTGTTCATGAGTTCCAAGCATATGAAGCTTTTCTTGCCTCATGAAGTTCGAATTTCATTATTGTGTGGAACCTTATGAAAGTTATCAAGAGGTATAACTTTGGTCTGGTTGGATGGGAATCTGAATTAGGGAATAACTTTCCCATAGCCAATTGCATTTGTGTTGTGAGTGCATATTGGCCACATATGTATGTGCCTCACCCTCTAGGATTGCTCACCTAGTGGACAACCTGAAGTTCCATTGCCTTAGAGTGAGCATGCATATTTTGGATAAATAACCTAGATCTGATCCACATCATGTTACAAATGATCAAAGCTTGATCCAACCTTCCCCCCCTCTTTTGTTTTTTTTTTCTTTTATCTCTGTCTTTGGTAGTGTATGCTTGTGCTTTACTATTACTCTTTATATCATTTTCATTTGTGTTCTTTTGTGCCTATGTTGGTTTGCCATAGGACCTTGGTCCTGGGGTCTTGTGCAACCCTCTTGATCATGGCTATCCTATCCTACTAGCATTGGTACATTTGGAACCCTCTTTATGTGCGTGGGTCTACTTTAGTGTGAGTTGGAAGTAAGTTCGTCCTCTTATTAAAGTGGGGGCTAGATGTAATAATGGAAAAAGTACTCCCTAACATGGCCTTTATTTAGTGTTGTAATGTGTCTAACATATTCACTTTAGGTCTTGGGCCCTTGTGAACTAAATGAACTTAATTGTACCTTATTTGGAGTGTTGTAAGGTGTTGTAACACTTTTCTAGGGTTTTATTAAATAATTGAGATTCTTTATACTTTAATTGGCCTTATTTTGCATCCACAAGCCTCATTTAATGCATATTTCTGAGGATAATCCCAACATAAATCAACATCCATTCATAATTTAGATTTTTTTAGGTTGTGTGGCCTAGATTTAGTGATCTGTAACTCATACGCCACCTTAGGTGTATGATTCCCACCTAGGTTTCTAGGCCTCGATTTGGATTTTGCATCATTCTAAGCAGTTTTGAAAATTTGTCCCATAGTTATGCCTAATGGGACTCATATGCCACTTCTAGCATATGAGTCCCATGTGGCCCAAAATTAAATTTAATTCAAATTCTTGATGATATTTTATTCTCCTAGATTTGTTGTTGACTTGTAGTGTTGTAATTTCAAGATATTAGGCATAAACAAATATAAATACAAGGTTCTTTCACTCATTTTACACCTAGCAAGTTGAATGAGTATCCTTATAGAAAATTTGAGATCATAAGAGCATTCAAGTGTTTACAAGATCATTCAAGAGTCTTCAAGAGTTGATTATCAAGTGTTTTAGAGCATAATCCAAGCTTCAAGCATCATGTCAAAGTCATCATTCATCATGTTTTTTTTTTAGCAAACAATTGTGATGTAGGGTTTTATGATTCAAGTTAGCATTCAATTCAAGATCTATCACATTCAAGCAAGACTAAATATCTACATCCCTTGGAGCCACTTCATATTGGTTTGCAACACATTATTGCTATGGTTTGGTGATTTGCAACATTACATTTTGTTCATTCATCATTCTCCTTTCTTATTTTTTTTATTTCAAGGTTTGATTACCAAAATAGGGTTTGACCAAGGGAAATCCATTTCCACTAATAAAACAACATTTTCCCCTCTCTTTAGTGTGTGATTTGTAGATTTAGGTTGTGTAAACATGAAAAATTGACATCACGCATCTAATCTAGATTCACTAATTCCATGTCATCCTTAATCATCCCTTTATCATCATTTTCCCTCTTTAATTAAATAAATCAGCTTATCTCTTTAATTAAATAAATCAAGTTTATTTAATTAATCTCCTAAATTCATCCATTTAAATTAAATAAATTCATCTTGATTTAACACTAGCATCATCCTATTTGATTAAATAAATCAAATCTTTGTTTAATTAAATCTAAAATCATTTTCTTCTAATTTTGATTTATTTTAATCCTGAAATCTAAGTTAAAAGTAAAAATCACCTAATCTCCTATTAAATTAATCAAATCTTGATTAATTTAATCCTAATCACCTGAATCCTCTAGATTTTGCAACTTGCACCAATAAATCATTCCTTTGATTTAATAATTCCCTAATTACTTTCAAAATGGCATCACAAAGGGAATATTCATCCAAGTTTGAAAATCCCTCCAAACGTCTTGTCCTCCAACATGGGATTAAATCCTCTTACATTGTCTCTTACATGTCTCCTACTTGGCATTTAAGACTCTTTCTTCTTCCTTCAACAAGCCATCTTTTGAATTTCAAATCTCCCCCTCTTTGGCACATTGATCAAAATGTGCACATCCTTCATCCATTCATCTCTTGACAAGTGGCATTTGGCCATTGGTTGAAAGTTAGTCCCACATTGCTTCATTTTGGGCATTTCCCCTCTTGTCTTTCTATAAATAAGAGGTTTCTCTCCTCATTTGATCATCCACAAATTGAGTAAACTTACTATACTCAATTTCATCTCCAAGCATAGCAATTTCCATCCATTTTATCAAGTCTTAGCTAGGTTATGCAGGTTTTTCATCATGGAGCTCCATTGAATCTTCAACAAAGTGGATCAATCTTTATCACTCATCAATATTGCATCATAGGAGTTGGGAAAGGGCCAATTTTCACATCAAATTCGCACCAATTTCCCCATGGGATCAGGAGTTTGCTTGCTTAATTATAATTTCATTGCTTTCTTATTGTGTTCTTCATTTTATTTCCTAATTTGAGCTTTACTAATGGATTTCATGGGGAATCTTGATTCTTGATTGCATTTGAATCTTCTAATGCATTTGTTTTTTGTGTTTTGCAAGTACTAGGATCTTAGTTCTACAGGTTGAAGACACATTGAAGAGAAAGTTTGGAGAAATTTGTTAAGTGTTGAAAGTTGTCAAATTTTTCACCTTGCATTAGAGATCATTGAAAGACATATGTAGGTTGCAAATAAGAGTTTTGGATATGAAAATCAGTTTGGAAAGGAAGAGTAGAGATTGGAGAAAAGATTTGAACTTTGAATTCTTGAAAAAGAAGAATGAGATTGATACACCAGAAGTGGTGTATGATTCCCACTAGAGGATATTGTTTTTTGCAGATCCTGAATCTACACTATCATAAATTTTTTCCAGACTAGAAACCCTAGTCTAAGACTAATATTCCTAGACTAACATACGAGTCCTAGTGTGCTCTAATTCTAATATTTTTAGTGTTTCAAAGCTCATTCCAGTCCTCTTCAGGTTTCCAAGTGCACACCTTTCATCTCTCAACTTTTTGTTCTATTTTACATGCTTTTCTAGGTCATTTAGTGAAATCTTATATTGCATTAGGTTTAAGCATTAGGTATTGCATTTAATTAGTCTTTTCAAGCCCTAGCTTGGTGGTGAACCCTTCTTTACTTTATAATCAGACCCTAGGACAACCCTATTGTAAGATCTCTTTCTCCTTTACATACTTTAGATTGAGATCTCTAGGGCTTTCCTTGAATGGAAGATTGTGAAATTTGTTGTTCTATGTCCTAAACCATAAAGCAACCATTTTTTTTTCAATTCATTTGCAATCATCTCATCAATATTTGTAGAAATCATCTTGAATTTTTCTTCATGACTCCTTGAATTCTCTAGATTTGATCTCAAATTCACAGTATCTTGTTCAAGCCTTGTACATTCCTCATATTTTCTTTACACCATTGCTTTTCGACATTCCTCAATTCTTTTTTTCTTCAACTTGCACTTTTAGACCAATGATAGTTTCATTTTCTTTCTTTAATTGTTCACTAACCTCCTTATTCCTTTCTCTAAAATTCTTGATTTGTTCTCTCAATTTTCTAATGCATTCATTTGCTTGTTTGAAATTTCCTTTCAGATCTCTATTTTCATCTTCATTCTTTTCAAGATCTTCAAGGGAAAATTTGAGTTCTCCATCTTTTTCAAGCATGCAATCATCTTCTATGGATCCAACAATAGGAATCTCTTCTAGAGGAGGATCTGGTCTTTTAATAGCCATGTGTTCAACCTCCAAGATCTTCCCCAAGTAGTTAAGCTCCTTCTAAGGAACCAGGCTCTGATACCAATTGTTGAACACCCATAATACTAAGAAGGGGGTGAATCGGTATTCTTTTTAAGCCATTCAAACATTTAAACATCCAAACCACATAGGACATCAAATACAATAAAGAAATAAAGTATGAAACATTAACAACATCACATAACACATGAACACTAGGATTTTTACGTGGAAAACCCAAAATGGGAAAAACCACGGTGACGATTAGCTCAAAATATATTATAACTAGTTATAATATATTTAATGAATTTATCACTTTAGGTGGACTCTCTATCCAAGTGGACTCATTTCCCATAAAGAAAAAGATAGAAGAGATATTTTGGATGACAACCTAATTTGAAATGTTAAAATTGCATCTATCATCTGCATGAAATACAGTTCCATTAAAGCTTAATTAACTAACATTACACACTTCATCTAATTCAGATCTAACACTCTGCTTTCCTCTACATTCAAATCACTCTAATCTTTTACTTAACATTCACAACTTAAATTCACAATCCTTTGATAGTATTTGCATCACATACATGTAGAACACTTACAACATTCATCACTATTTACAAAACACCAAAAAGGATCTAACTTATATATTTGCATCAAGGATAACATAAATTAGGTTTGCCTAATTAAATGTAACATTCAAAATATAACTTGTTGGCTTAAGCTCTTGCAATGGTATGAATTTTCACCCCTTAAAAATTCCACATTTATGTACCTCCTACCTTAGAAAATCAAGTTCGATAATGCAATTCCACATCCTTCATTCGCTTCCCATCCACTTGGTAGCTATTTTTTATGTTGGTGGAGCATATTCTATCAGGGATGATAGCATGTGTATGCAACCTAAAATGGTCACCTAGACTTTGGGCCCCATTTATTTAATTTGTCAACATTAACTTTCTGAATCAATGATTGTCGCATTTTCAAATCAAATTTCTTAGTCAATTCATAACTATTTCAAATGTTTCAATTTTCCCTAAGGTTTGAATGCTTCATTAATTTTATTTAATCAAAAGAAATAAATCCCTTTTAATAAATAAAATAATGTTATTTAATTGAAGTTAATATTACTTAAATAAAATGATGCTATTTAATTAAATCTATTTTTAATTAAATAATTTTATTTTATTAATATTCATTTCTAAATTATATAATCTTATTTTATTTTATTAAAAGAGATATTATCATCTTAAATTAAATAAAATAAATGAAATATCCTCTCAAGAATATCTTGTGATGAAAAAAAAGGAAACAAATCAGTTAAAAGGGAAATAAACTAAAAAAGAATTCCAATCAAGATTTGTTTCTATTTTTCTATTTATCCCACATTGCTTCTGAATTTGCCTTCAATTCTACTTTTGCCTATAAAATGAGCCCTCTCATTCTCATTTCAAAAAAGAAAAAATCACGAATTTTTACATCAGACTTATGCTCCAAATTTGAATTTTATCATTTGAGATTACATTAGTTTGATTATATAAGCATCTTAGTTTTAGAGCATATAGTTTAGTATTATATTTTAGCTTAATCTTCATAATAGATTAATTTGCAAAATAATTTATTTATGGCATTGCATGTAGATTAATTTTTTATTTCAATAAATTAGTTTGGTTTATTGCATTTACATCCATTTAGATTAGTTTTCATTGTTGCATTGCAAGAACAGGATTCATGGAGATTAGCATTCTTGCTTCTCCTCTTTGAATCTCTCGTTCCGAGATTGTATTTGCAGGGGTAACAGGGTTAATCTGAGGGCCACAATATCAATCCCTGCTCTTCTCGGATAGAGAGTTGTGAATTGATTTGCAAGGACTCATTATTGAGTATCCTTGCATGCAAGGATTCACAGAAGTATAACATATTTTCAGTTATACATTTTAAAATCAGTTTTTAATTTTTAGTTTTAATTTAATTTAGTTTTTAATTTAGTTTTTAATTTAGTTTTAAATTTCATTTTAATTTAGTTTAGTTTTTAATTTAGTTTTTAATTAGGTTTTAATTGAGTTTTAATTTAGTTTTAATTAGGTTTTTAATTTAGTTTTTAGTTTTTTAATTTAGTTTTTAATTTTTAGTTTTTAGTGTAGTTTTTAATTTCGTTTTTAGTTTTGATTCATTAATCCAGCTTCCACTCAGTTGCAGGAAAAATGATTTCTAAGTTTTGTAGCCAGGGTCAAAATCCGATCTGGGTATCTTTCAGTTTTTTGATTTCTTTCACAGATCTGAAGAAAATAGCTGCACAAAAACCGTCGCGCGTCATTTTTCACCTGGCTAAAGGTTTAAAAAAAATTATTTTTTTCATCTTCTGCTTGCTGGATCAAAAAACGATTTCTAGGTTTTATTTTTTGCTTCAAAAAATTTATGGGTTTCTGTTTTTATCTACTCATTATAAACAGATTTTTCAGAAATAAAATTTGAAGATTTTTATGCATGTTTTAATTTAGTTTTTAATTTTTATTTTTTAATTTAGTTTAGTTTTAATTTTAATTTAGTTTTTAATCTTAATTTAGTTTAATTTTTAGTTAGTTTGGTTTAGACTTTAATTTAGATTTTTAAATTAGATACTTTTTTTAGTTTCTAAAATTCAAATTAGATTTTTTTAATTTAAAGTAGATTCTTTAACTTTGTTAATTTAAATTAGAATTATTAATTTAGATTAGAATTTTTTTTTAATTTAGATTAGATTTTTTTTAATTTTATTAATTTAGATTAGTTTTGTTTTAAATTTTTAGTTTAGTATTAGATTAATTTAGTTTAATTTTAGTTTTGTTAACTAATTCCTTTTAGATTAAATTTTGACTAGATTAAATTAGATTTTTTAATTCTAGTTCTTTTAAATTTTTTTTCCAGAGCATAACAGTTTCTGCAGGACGCCAGTCAGAGAACTTGAAACACACTAACAGTTTGATTGCAGGACGTGTGACAAAGACTTGAAAACAAACACTTATGCTTGTCAAAGATCCTATTTAAAAAAATATTGTGTTTGTTTTCCTGCTTTTCAATTCACATAGTCTAATTAGGGCTTCGTTAAAATTCTTAGGAGTTTAGATAGTGAGTAGGGAATTTGGCTCTTTGTTACATGGGGGTGATGACCATGAGTAGGGAATTTGGCTCTTTGTTACATGGAGGTGATGACCATGGACAAATCCGGGCTCCTTATGATCTTACTAATATGACGAACTCTTAGGGGTGAGAACGGGTAGTGAATCTTTAGCACTTTCACTTTCGTCCGAGTTATCACTCTTCTCTCATTAGAGAATCGAGAAACCAAAGCGTGTGGATTTGGTGAAGTGAAACTAACAGTGATTAAGGTTGTTTAAGCGTGTTTGGGTAGAGGCGGGCCCCAGAAGTATGCTCTTCTCCTTTTGGAGAATAAAATCCGAAACCTGAATCCGAGCCATGTCTGAGTGTCACCTTTAGAGGGCACAGAAGTTGAACCTCAGGAGCGACCCAAGAGTGAGTGCACACCTGCTCGCCCCGGTGATTCCACCTCACTATAATAAAGAGCGTCTTTTAAAGTCTAAAGCTCCAAGACCATAGTAACTTCTTTTCCATGACTTGATCATCATGGAAAAGCTGTTCTAATGCCTTGGCTGGCCGCCCGCTCCGAGCCCTGCTTGCGGGGGTGTGTGATTTTCAGGTGTTGGTGTGGCTGCGAGGCCCAAGCTCTGTATCAGAGGCACCGAAGGTTATTGTGAACAGAATCCAAGTAAAAACCTCTTAGTTAGTTGCCTACCCGGTTCACCTCCGAAAGGAGTCATAATCTTCGCGCAAGGAGGGGGAAGAATCTCTCCGTATGTTGATCATACACAGATTCCCATCATAGGCATACACCTGGACGTTTGGAGGCGGTTGCGACACTGGCCCCTACTACAAGGGTAACCTTTGAACGTACACTGTTGAGTCCTTGGAAACACCAAAAACACGGGCGCCCTCTAGGGGGTGACATGGCTGTGTGAGGTGCACGTATGCGCATAAGCAATGGGGCAAAGGTTTTGACTTCTCACCATTTTCTTTGGTAGGGATAGCTATGTGTTTGTTTTTGAGTCTTAAACATTGTCCAAACATCTTCAAACAAGACTCCCCCGATACTATCAAATTGCTTTGTCCTTGATAGATCTGTTATTGAATACTTTTTGTATCACAACTTGTCTGATTGAAACCTATGTGCTTGATCAAAATCTGTGGATATACTTGCTTAATCTTTGCAAACAAACAACAAACTGAAATACTGAGTTCTTCGATTGGGTGACTTGTCCC
>VDFB02080782.1:0-10148 GCA_007258455.2 Sequoia sempervirens | reverse complement strand
GATGTAGGGAATGCCATCATTATAGATATCACTTTTGGGACTATCCATTGCTTAAATCAAATGATTCTATTAAAAAATTACCATAACAGGAAAAATAGGGTAAACAAAAAAATCAATAGGATAATCAAGGGTCTATTGTTGGTCCTTCTAACTCTTATGGATACATAATGACTCATAAGAAAGGTAAATCTTTACCTCTTATGAATCCTTTGATAACCCAAATAAAAGTAGGTTTTCTATTTTTGGTGAATTACCTACCATATTTCAAGATGATTGAAATGAGAAATGGGAAGTATTTACATAATATACAATCAAGAAATTCATTGTAAAATATAGCATGCTAGTCTTTTCAATTAAAAGAAGATAATATGAAACAATTTTTTCCACCTTCTAGGGAGTTCCTAGATGTGTTTGATCCCATTTTTAGTCTCCATCTTTCTCCTTTGTTGCTAGGAAAGTCTATTGTTTCTAAAAAAATACCATATTTTTACTCATAATAACTCTCAAAATATTGAAGTTTAAGATACTCTTATTAACTTTCACAAGATTTAACATATTCCTATACCCCTCCTTGTGGAATTTGATAAAATAAAATAAATATATATATATTTCATCTGAAAGATAACTTAAAATTAGAGTGTTTCAAAGAAAATAAGAAAAAATATCCATCATCTTGGGGTTTGAACATTTAAAAACAGGGGGAGAGATAAGAAGCAATCAAAACATGTTTTAATACTTATCATGTTAAATCTAGATAATTTGTTGTAAACCTTGTAGCTTAAGTAATTATCAATCTGGTACAGTTGTCTTCCCCTCACCTAATCCAATCAGGATTATTTCCCAGAATATAGGAGGACTCAATAGTATACCTAAATATAATGATTTAATAAGACTTGTTAGAAATATTAACCTTTTTATATTGTTAATGAAACATAGGAAAAATAGAGGGGGATCTATCTTTTAGGAGATGGAACAAGGGGATAAGGGCCTCCTATTTCACTTAGTTTCACTCAAGGAAATCCCAGAGATCTCAATCCAAAGATAGAATAAGGGAAAGATATCTACTAAAGGTTGTACTATGGTGTGATTAAAGACTAAAGAGGGGTTCACCACTAAGCTAGGGATTTGAAAGACTAGTAACACGCAAAACCTAATGATATGCAAAGCTTAAATAAATGACCAAGAAATGAATGAAAATCAGAATAGTAAATTGAGAAAACATAGAGGTGCACCTAGAAACTTGAATGGGCTTGAATGAAGATCTAGAATCCTGAAAAATGTTGAATTTAATGCACACTGGGACTCATATGATAGGTTGGGAAATTTAGTCCTAGATTAGAGATTCTGACAAACACTGGAATTTGGAAATGCTAAATCAGGATCTGTTGAAAATTTCTAAATTTAGGTATACTAGGACTCATACGCCACAAGTGGTGATTTAGTCCCAGTATCAGGGTTTCTCTGAAACACTGATATCCTCTGATGACATCTTGTATCTTTCTTCCTACCAAATCTCTGAGTCTGAATCACTAAAATACAACCTATAGGTGAGTTTCTATGTTCTTGTAAGTAAGATAACAACTTTGACAACTTTGCAATTTGAAAATTTTTCTTCAATATTTCTCTTTAATGGATCTTCAAACTAGATCTATAATCAAACATGAAAGATAGGGAAAAATGTTGTTTTACTAGTGGGTATGTGCAGGATCATGATGGGCCAAAAAGTGGCAATATGATGGGTATGTGTAGGGTATGTGGCTGACGACATTTTTTTTACCCAAACTTGATGAAATGAAAAGGTTTTTAAAGGATATTCTCAGCTTTCCACCAATATAAAATTATGCTTAATTTGGATTTAATAATTATTATTTCATTTTCTATTTTGAATTATGACTAATGTCTTGATTAATAAGGCGTTGAAAGCATCTATAAATTTTGATAATATCGCATTTTTAAATCTAAAACATGTATCACATTCTATATGCCATACTATAGGATTAAAAAATGGAAATTGAACTTCATGAAGTTTTGACCAAAGTTATGTTGGTCATACATGTGAGTTTTATATTTTTTTAAAGGCGTAATAAAAATCAAATTAATTATTTACTTGGAAAAATTACAAAAGCTACTTCATTACATGAACATGAGTCCTCTACTTATTTCTAAAATATTATAATTTTTATCATTTTCTTTTTGGTTGGGGTGGTCAGGACATACACCCTACTTATTTTCCACGAAATTTAATTACTACTTCAAATTAGTACCATTTTTCTGAAATATATATATTTTTAAAAGAAACTAGAAGTGGTTTAGAAACTACTTTTCAATTTTTCTATAGATTATATTCTTACATATTTTTGAAATAATAGATAACTTGTTCAAATTTTTAGATTAAGTTCCTAACTTTGTTTTTCTATTTTTGCCACTTAAAAGCCTATTTTTCCATGATGATCCTGCACATACCTAGTGGATATAGGTTTTAAGCCATCAAACCCTATTTTTAGTAGCAAACCTTGAAATGAAATGAAATAGAAAGGAGGAATGATCAATGATCAAATATTGCAACTCGCCAAACCCTTGAACAAGATGTTGCAAACATGTATGAAATGGCTAGCATGAATGTGGATCTTGAATCTTTCTTGAATGTTGTAGATCTTGACTTGAATGCTTGCTTGAATCACAAAACCCTACCTCACAAATGTTAGCTTAAATACAAACATGATGTATGATGAATTTGACATGATACTTGATACTGATACTTGAATAATGCTCCAAAATGTTTGATAATCACTCTTGAATGCTCTTGAATGCTGCTGAATTCTCTTGAATACTATTGTGAACTAAAATTTTCTATAAGGATGCTTATTCAACTTGCTAGGTGTAAAATGAGTGAAATAACCTTGTATTTATACTTTTTTATACCAATTTTTTTGAAATTACAACACTACAAGCTAACATCAAATATAGGAGAATAAAATCACACCAAGAATTTCAATTTACTTTAGGTCTAAGCTAAGTGGGACTCATATGCCAATTGAGGCATGTATGAGTCCCATTAGGCTAAGCTTGGGACACATTTTTCAAGAAATTCTTAGTTTTATGTGAAATCCAAATTAAGGCCCTAAAACCTAGGGGGACCCATACACCAAAGGTAGCGTATGAGTCTTAGATCACTAAATATAGGCCATACAATCCAAAAACATTGAATTATGATTGATCGATTGATGTATGTCAGGATTATCCTTGAAAAGATGCATGAATTAAAGCTTGTGGATGCAAAATAAGGCCAATCAATGCATAAAGAATCCCAATTAATTAATAAAACCCTAGATTAGTGTGAAAGTGTAAGAAAACACTTTCCAACACCCTAAATAAGGAAAGATTAAGTCCATTTAGTTCACAAAGGTCCCAAACAAGTGTGAAAATGTAAAGGGATACATTTTTGTACACTACAGTTAATTCAAAGAGAGAAGCTTCTAAAAAATCTATAGAAATATTTTTATTATAATCCTAGTAGATATTGAGAAATTATTCCTATTTATATTCTTAGTCTATCTAGTGGTATTTTATGTGATTGGAATTCCAAATATTTTTCTCCAACAAAATACTATTTTTAATGGTTGTTTCTTAAGAAGGGATTATCACATCTAGTAGTCTCAATGTCACAATCACTAACTTTTATTCTCACCATGATCTTATATTTCAGGTTAAATTATTGGATAGTCTACATGTTCAAAAAAAAATCTATTGAAGATGATTACACAATTTTTCGAGGTGAATTTAATGCTATTTTATTTCATAATAAAAAAATTGTGGACTTCCTATTCTCCCTCAATCTATTCATATTCTTCTTGAAAAACTATTTAGCTTCAATTAATGGATATTCCCTCTAGAAATGATTCTTTTTCTTAAAATAATCAAGGAATTGGGCATACTTTTATTGAGAAAATTGGATAGTTTATTGGGGAATTATTTTTGGATTTCTTAGCTTCTTGAATTGCTTCTTCTATTATAAGTACTGTAAATTTCTATCATTGTCTCATATATTTAAAAAAGAAAGGATATTTAAGCCTCAAAATGTCCCTTTTAGACTTTAGATCATGTGGTTAAAAAATGATGACATGGAATGGATTATAGGAAATTGTATATTTTTACACATAAATTTTATTTGATTATAATAGCCTCTCCTTCTATCATTTTTACTCTAAAATGGCGATAAATAAGTTTGATCCCCTCTCTACATATCTATTTCTCATTCTAGTACAACGACTTGCTATGGTTTTTCAATACCTTAAGCTATTTTACTCTATTTTGATGCATGTTATGTAGAATAGGGATTTGTTTTCCCATATTTAATTTAAGGATGGAACTTGTTAAATGGTGTGAGATGAGGATTATTAGTTTGGGTCGATTACGCTTGATTCATGATGAATCAAAGCACAATTTTTCTAATTAAACTTGTATCTACCAAACAAGATCATTCAAATTCAAAAATTAAACTAAGCATTTAATTAAAATTGAAAGTTACAAACTACAAGAAGAGTTAAATTCCTAATTTAACCCATTTGAAACTTATCCCATTTTGGAATTAGTGTCGTGTTGATGTGAAACGACGACCCTTTCCCAACTTTGTGATTAGTGAGCATGTTTTAGTTGATTCTATGGAAGAGAATTGATGAAACCATTGTGATTGATGTATGAAAACATAGTTTATGCTAAAAATGAACATGATACAAGCTAAGTTACCATGATTTTATGCTAAAAATAAACTAATTATACTATTTCTAAGCTCAATTTAAGCTAATTTTAAGCTAAAATATGAAAACCCTAATTCATATACAAACTAAGATGGATGCATGTAAGCCATTAATGGATGCTCTAAGCTATTGTGCAATTAAAATTAACTAAAACAAGCTAAAAGTGAGTGAAAGATGAGTGTGAGTGCATACGATATTCAATAGGATAAGTTTGCAATTGAAAGATAGATGAGATTCAAAAACATGACTTTGTTCCAAAAAAGATGGATCCATTTGTCTCCAAATAGTGCTTTATTTATATGAGAGCAAATGAGAAATGGAGGGTTGAGATCAAAAAGATCAATCAATGGTCAAAGATGAAAGGAAGAAGAGGCATGGATCATGGATTCTCATCAATGGATGAGAATGCATGATGGGATTTAATCAATGGCTCACATTTGCTTCAAAAAAACACACTTTTGACCTTCTCACATAGGTCAAAGGTGACTTGTTCAAAAGGTTAAAGGTTAAAACTTGCATTAGAAGCTAAGTGAAAACATCCCTTTTTAAAATGACAAAGGAATAATAATATTCCTTGGAATATTCATTTGGGTGAGGGTAAAAGGCATTTTACAAATTAACATAAAGTTTTAATTGTGCAAAAAAGGGGATAAGAAATATTCCATGGGAATATTCCTATTGTAGAGGAAAGTTAATTTAATTTCTAATTGAACAACATTTAATCATGCAATTAGGGGATTTGGAGGAATAAATTGATATTAATTCAATTAAATAATTTAATAAATGGGGGAGAGAGATGAAATGATATTTAATTAAATAACATAGGGTTATTTAATTAAATAAGATCACTTAGGAAATTAAATTAAATATTTTGATGTATTTAATTTAATAGGATGAAACATTACCATGAAGGGAGATGAAATAATTTGATTTTGATGAATTAGGTTAATGAAAGAAAATAATGCAATTAATTAAATAGATAGGCTAATTTAATCAATTAAGCGAAAAGAAGATGGGTTTGAGGATAAAATAATGTTAGTTAGCCAATGTGATCCATCAAGACATTTTTAAGTGTCTATGTAATGCCCCACCAAGAAACCCCAAAGGACAACACTACACTAGATGAAAATAACAGAATATATATATTTTTTTAAAAACAACAAATAACATTAGAATGCATAGGTCATAACATAATAATCTAAACCTAGGTCCTCTAAGGTTCCTCAACTGTGCTACTCAAAAACTAACAATCAATATTACTAGAAGCATCTCATCAACAATGAAAGATACAAGAACAATCTAACATGCTAGGTCCATTTTAAGACATTGCTTAAAAGATTTACATTACTTTCCTTCCATCATATGGAAAATGATAATCAACATCAAAGATCATTTTCTAACTAGCTATCATATGAAGATGCATTACTTAATAATACGTTTACAAGGTAAAATCATTAATAATTGTTACATCAATACAATATTTACAACATTGCCCCCTCAAGTACATATAAGAAGATTACATCAGATTACCTTAGGAGATACAACGAATATACAATCCAATACACAAATGCATGATAGGATGCCTTCATAACTAAATCAGGGACTAGAGTCCATAGTGCAATACTCAATCACCATGCTCACAAACATTCAGTAAGAGTACCCAATGGAGAAATAACACCAACCACCCGACCATGTGGAACCCTAAGGTCCACCCCCCATGCTAGGATCCCACAATTGACAGGAAATCAAGAGATCAACATACTAACACAATCCAGGGCTAGAGATATAATACCCAACTCTCTATATGTAAGATCAAGCTAAGGACAAGACACAATTTGTAAATTTCTTCAACAACACAAGCCCCACATACAAATAAAATTTTTCTCAACAAGCATCGGGATCTCACAACAGTTTAGAAAATACATAGAATAGTAAACAAAGGACTTGAACCAACATTATTTTGGTTGATATTAATGTATATCACCAATACTTGAATCACAAGAAAATATAATAAGAGAAAATAATACATTATCATCAATACACCCATAGGTCCTCCTAATATTTCTGAAACAAGGATGATATAGACAACACTCATATAAAATCTAGTATTACCCCATACAAGTTCAATTGACCTAGTCTTAATGGAGTATTTTATACCAATAATTTCACACAAGGTATTATCACTTACACACAATTATATGGGTTTCACAAGAAGTACTCAACAAGGAGAAGATACACCAACTCTCCTATTGATTTCATTTGAGTTCAACAGAAACAAGGGGACATAGATTTTGAAGAAAAGACAAACAACACTCTAGCAAACATGACCTACATAATGCTATACCATTTACTCATTATTTTGCATCAAGTATTTTCTCATTAGACATAATTGTAGAATAGATAAAGGGGTACAAAATTCTACAACCATTCTATTATGCACAATAATTATTTAGATACATTTTTCTCAATAGAATACACTCAAAAATCATACATTAACTACAAGTTCAAGAGATAGAGTATGAATCAATACTTTTATCTCAAATTTAAATGATAAATGCTCACTAATCCTTTTTATGGTTTTCTATTCACTATTTACTGAATTTTTGAGGTGCATATGTTTGAGTTTGTCACATCTCGAACTTTGATACTTCTTGTTTTTGGCTTGTGTGGATTTGGCATATGATTGGATGTGCGTGGTAGAATACATAATGAAGACTGGTATTTTTAGAGTGATGAAATATGAAATGTTTCTTTAATTTAAGAAAAGTTGAATGTTTAGAATGTAATTTAATTTGAATATGATGAAAAATGGAAATGTTATTTAAATTCATAAGTGCTAATGTTTTGATTTATATCTTTATGTGAATACTAATCTATTGATGTGTGTTCCTAAGGGTATTGAGATGCAAGTCATCGAAGACTAAGGGTGTGGATAAGGAGAGGTGATTCGCTTCTTGGAAGGGTGCCATAGGAATGGATCTCTCGCACACACACACATGCACATAGTGTCATTTAAATGCATGTAGTTTTATTTTATATTTAAATACTTATTTACTCCTCCTTAAGAGAAAACGTTTATTTTTACTTTACAAATTTGAAATTGTACTGCCTAACTCTTTCAAGATGAGAAATACCTAGATTGAAATGGAATTGTTGTATTTTTCAATTAACAAGAAACTAGTATGCAAGAAATAAATTTAATTTTATTTATTGAATTCAAGATTAGGTTTGGGGGAAATTGGAAAAGAATCTTAAAAGAGAAAAGATTAATGAAAATGTATAACAGTTCTTGAAAAAAATTTCTTGGTTTATGCTCTGCAAAAATATCAAAATAGCTCTAAAATATATTACTTTATGGATTTTAGTGGACTCAAAATCAGTGGGATTAAGAAAATAATACAGTGAAAAAAAAGGGAGAAGAAGGCTTCCAAAGAGCAAGCTCTAGGGAAAGGAAGAAAAAGTAGGGGAGTTTTGGTTTCAACTGGAGGAAAATATTTTCTAGGTTTTTAACTCCTTCCATTGCATTTAAATTCCCAAGATGAGTAAAGAATTTCTTGTATATTTTTTTTTTTTAAATACCATTGCACAAAACCTCTGTATTTTGAAATGTTTGTTGTGCAAAACTTGTTAGTGAAAACTATAAAATCTTTAGAATATTCTTTATATAGCTATATATATATATTGTTTTCATAATTTCTCTATAGAGTGTATATGCCCAGAATTAGGATTCTTTTGTGTGAAATTTTCTTTGAGAAAGTCTTGTTTTAGATTATATATATATATACATGCATACACTTACCTGTCTACGCATGTAAATATATTTATACATATATTTAGGGACATACCAAATTTAAATTTTACACAACACTCTGAATGCAACCTACTTATATTTTAAAGGACTAGTTTTTATTTATTTTATGACAACTATGTGAAGGGATCGGTGGGGACTACCCCAACCATGCCCTCCCCACATGGGGAAGGGTTGCACTATGGGGACAATGCCCTCCATAGTCCACGGCCTGTGGAGAGAGTGTTGCCCTCCCATGTAGTGCTTCCTCCCATGTGTAGGAGGCGTCGACAGTAGTAGCCATGGAAACTCTTTTATAAAATGTGTTTTGAACTCAAAAGAATTTGTTATGATATATCTAAAATTTATTTAATAGCCTATCAGTTGTGTTGCATGATACCGATGCCTATGTTCATATGACAATATATATATATACATATATATATTTATATATATGTATGTATATATATATACAAATCGTATGCATGTATAGTTGTATATACATTTTGGAGTAAAATTATTTATGAGCCAATTTTTATACCTCATCGAATCTGGGTTTATACCTAAAGAATATTTGTATAATTTTAGGTGATTGTCCTATTGAGACCATACTTGATCTTTCTTTTGGTATTGTAAATTTTTGGATATATATATATATATTTCCAAATACATATTTAGTTATGAGTAGTTGTTCTCATTTGAGAATAAACCAAACTGAGATTAGAAATGAATAGATTTATTTAGCTAGAAATAGTTTACTTTTCTATTGCATGCTGAAGAAAATTGCATGTAGATATTGACTTAGTCTCCAAATTCAGAGAATTGTATTCTTGTTGATTATTTTTTATATGTGGGTGTGTTTACTAGAATAATAATATGAGTGAAAAATATAATTTCTAAAAATGTATTCTTTATTTCAATTTCACTAAGTAACCATGCCTTTTAGAATGATTTATTTCTGAATTCCATTACTAAGAACATATATATTTAGATACACAAGTGTCCAATTACCATAATTTTTTTACCATCTCACAATTGCTTATATTCTTGTAATATTTATTCTATAATTGAAATTGTCTATTTAACCCACAACTGTAAATATTTGATTGTTAATTTAGTAAACGAAGTAACTCTCATTTTCTCGTAATAAATAATTACTCCTACAAGTATGTTTTATTGAATGACAATTTTATTTTTCTTTAAATAAGCTTGTTTTTCTACAGAAAGTAATTTACTTTCAAAATGCATGAAATTATTGTTATGAAAACCATATTGTAGTAAAACTATGAATAATGTGATGTTTCTACTATGTGAAATGGTAAACTTTGGAAAGTTACAAGCTTGTGTAAGACATGAGTATTTTATGGGAATTTAATTTTTGAACAAGAAAATATGGGAATTTTGGAATGTTTTATGTTACTACAAATGTTGCATAGACAATCCTTAAATTTATGCATTTATGTGATTTATATGAATTTATGCATTTATGTGAGTTATATGAATTTATGCACTATGAATAGACTTCTGGGATAGGATGTCGAAGGTGGACCCATAGAGATGATAGTTTTACCTTTTCTAAAACTATCATTTAATTTTTGTTTATA